>CAWUFW010025125.1:0-49466 GCA_963921515.1 Calotriton arnoldi
TAATGTGGGGTATGCAAGACCCTTACCCCTCCAGGGGTTCCTCCCGAGCTTTCGTTGGCGTCCCGTTGGACGAGTGAGCAGGATAGGCAGGATAGGCAACAGAGCGTGAATGAGCCACGGTTGCAATTTTAAAGACGAAGGACCCTTCCCAGTGGACCCTGAAGAAACCCCGTGGAAGATGGAAGGTTGGAGAGTAACCCACCCATGGATACCCCAGGAACCAGGATTCCTACACCAGGGAAGACGGGTGCATAGGTGTCAACTGATGCTAGAAACCGCCGTAGACCACAATGGAGGACTTCAGGAAAGATGCCGCTGGAGAAGAAGGTGGAGGAGTCCGGTGGAACCCAAAGGTGGATTCAAGTTGAGAAGAACCTGCAAGCAGAGGGGACAGTCTGTGCCACTCAGGTGTGACCAGGAGGCACGGAAGACGAATGCTCACCGATGTCGAAGATGCAAGAGAGTTTGACAGTGCCCTTGTAAGTGCAGCTGTGCAGACCAGGCAACACTGTGGAAAACCAGGAGCCGTTTATGAGTTGTCCCGTGTCGGATGTCGAAAGCCAGGGGGTCAGTGTCCGGCAGGGGCACCAACAAGCCTTGGCAGCGGCAAGCAACGTAGTAAAACAAAAAAGGTGCAGTGTCGGGACCAGCAAGGTCCAAGTGACCCAGCATAAGCAGGTAAGGAAGAGCAGGCCCGGAGCAAGCAGGAGAGCCCACTGAAGCCCAAGAAGACCCTCAAGAGGACCCATGGGCCGAAGGCACAGGAGTTGCAAGAGGACCTCAAGCAGCTCACCAATGGAGAAATCCCACGGTGCAGAGGAAGTGGTGAGGGCAAAGATCTTGGCTGCAGGAGTTGCGTGAGGTTGGAGCTTCTTGGAGCCCAAAGATCTCTGGAGGAGAGAGTCAACAAGCCTTGGCAACGGCAACTTGACAAGGTGCAGAGGGGTTATGTTCCAGCAATTCCGACGAGGGATACTGGCCTCAAACTCGACATGAAGACAGTGTAGGCTTTGAGGGAGTTGCAGAACCACCACCTGTGCTTCTGAGCCTTCCGTGGGAGCCCCGGATCAGCAGACTGGTCAGCTGTGTTGCGGTACCTGTAGATGCAGGGGAGTGACTCCTTCACTCCAAGGGAGATTCCTTCGGTATCTTGGATGTCCACAGGCCTGGTAAAGAACCTGTATGGAGCACAGGCACAGACGTTGCAGAAGACCAGCAGGTCGACGACACCAGGAGCAGCAGGAATCTTCCCCATTCCAGTCTCGGTTCCCAAAGTGAAGTCCAGCGAAGTCCAGAGTGTCCAACGGTCGAAGTTGAAGTGGTATGTGATCTGAATCTTGTCCCACATTGAATCTAGGGACTCACTCACAGGTAAGCCCTGAAGTACCCTTAGAAAAGGTTTGGGACGATTCAGGGGTCCCTTCCAGAGGAGGGGCTGGACAGTGGGGATGATACTCCCATGTCCTTTGTCCAGTGTCACACCAGAGCGGGAGTCAGTAGCTCCTTGAACTGGTTTGAACTGGGGTATGAAAGGAGGGCACCAAATGTGCCTTTCAGTCAGTCTCAGTGGCGCTGGCAAGCGCCTCCACCCTGTCCCAATACACTAAACCCTGTCAGGGAGGTGGTCACACCTCCCTGTGACAGGATATCTTTTGTTCTGCCTTCCCCTGCTCGAGCTTGGCTCAGCAGCAGGAGGGCAGAAACGTGACTCTGGTTGGCAGCAGCCCTAGCTTGCTTTCCGGTTCTGGAAGACTTTTACCTGGAGCACTGAAGGCCTGCCAGAGGAGCTTTACAGTGCATGGAATCATACCTCACACACCATTTATGGTGTGGGGGTTTGATTCCAACAAGTTTGATACCAAACATGACAGGGTTCATTACAGCCAGTTTAGTGGAGTATATGGAGATAAACTATTGATATTGGAGTTGAACTAGCACCTGAATATTTCTCCCATTTGGAATATCAAACTTTAAAAGATTGTATCTCATAAAGTCTGTTTCTGTAGTCGATGCTGAGTTCACAATGAATACCCATAGACCAAAGATGCTCATTGGATTACTACTTCACCAGCTGGAACTAGGGGATCTTAACATTTATGTGTAGGTTCCTTTAGGTCTTTAGTGATGGTTGTGGAATCAGATTTACCTGTTTCATGCTCATTGGATTACTAGTTCACCAGCTGGAACTGGGGGATCTTGACAATGACGTGTAGGTTCCATTAGGTCTTTAGTAATGTTTGTGGAATCAGAATTACTTGTTTCAGCCTAGAGTCTGACTTAGGGTGAAAGAGAACATTTTCTCTTTTCCTTGTGGCTGGAAATGGTAATTTGGAGGTTTTTACAAACTCAAGGACCATGCAGAAGAGGTTGGGGACAATGCATGGACACACACTGAAATTAACACAATACTCTCTGCTGTCTCTGCAGATGTACCATCATCTTGTGCTTGCAGCGCTGCTGGGGTTGGTTCTGGCTCCCATGCTGCAAAGTGCTTATGTCTCCAGGGTCCCTCACTTTTTCAAAATGACCTTTATTGAGGTGGCAGTCCACTGGTCCTTGCTCTTTGTTATCTGAGTTTGCGCGGTGGTTCGCACCATTCCCAAAGGTACAGCTTCCACTACTTCCAGGGTATTCAGACAAAATATTGAGTAAAAAATATCGAGATGCAGAAATATCGTTTTTTTATATCGTGATCCACAAGTATCGTGATGCAGAAATATCATTGACAAGAATATCGATTTTCTAAGATAAGTAGTATCAATGTCAAAAATATCTCTGTTGTTTATATTATTTACAAAAATATCTATGTTGTTAATTTCGATGTTACAAATATCTATGTTATTAATCCCATTTACAATAATATAGCTGTTGATAATATAGTTTTTAAATTAATTGTATGTATTTTAGTATATGTTTTAATTGTATATGTTATATATTGTTTGTATAATTATTGTTAATGTTTTTTAATATGGTTTGTCAATTTTTAGTTGTTTTTTAATGTAATTTTAATTTAATTGTTTATTGTTTAATTGTTTATTGTAATTTTTAGTGTTGTAGCGGGTTGTGGGTTGTGTGGGGGTATAGGGTGGGAAGTATTCTAATTATAATTCATTAATAATTAAGATTTAATTATTAATATTATTTAATTGATAATTATGTAAATTGTGTCATTAATGTATTTTTCAGTTATGTTTTAGGTGGGGTTTGTAGGGGTACAAGTTGGGAAGTAAATTAATTTTAATTAATAATTTTTTTCATTATTTAATTGATAATAATTATACAAAATATTTAATATATTTATTTTTTAAGTTATGTTTTAGGTGCGGGTTCTGGGATTTATAGGAGTACAGGTTGGGAAGTAAATTAATTATGACTAATTCATAACTAATTTAAATTGTTATTAATTATTTAATTGATAATTAATTGTGTGAATTGAGTAATTTAGATATTATTTAAATTATATGTCAAGTGCAGGTTGTTTAATAAATTAAATAATTATTAATTATTGAATTGCTAATTAATTATATGTCAGGTTTGGGTTGTGTTTTTAAGGTTACAGACTGGGAAATTAAATAAAAATCAATTATTGATAATTACATATTACTTTAATATTAATTATTTAATTGATAATTATGTTAAATGTGAACTTATATTTGTTAAGTTATATTTTTGGTATGTTGTTTAATTTGTAGAGGAATGGGAATGGGGGAAGTTATTTAAGTAATCATAAATAAAAAAATATTCATTTTTTATAAAGTTTTTTTATTATTTAATATATTAATTGTGTTATACATTTTTTATTTCTATTACATTTTAATTGTTGGCTGTTATTTTTGTGGGAATTATGGGGCTCATTACGATGGCGGGCGGATTGCCACCGCCAGCCCGGGGGTGGCGATCCGCCCGCCATCAAAAGTTGGTTTACCCACCGCCATATTAGGATGGTGGTGGGAATCACTATTGTTCCGCAGCAGTCGGAAACACCGACCACCACGGTTCCGCAAGGCGGTACTTTTCCGCCCGCCTTGTGGAACCTGGAACCAGGCAATCATTGCGGCGGTGCCGTGCATGCACCACCGTAGTGATTACAATGGCCCTCTCCGCCTGTCTTTTTGTGGCAGATTCTCCGCAGCAAAAAGGCATGCGGAGACTGGCTTTGGGGGCCTGTTGTGGGCCCCCTGGGGGGTCAGCTGTGCACTGCGGGGTACCCATGGTACCCCCCTCCATTTCCATGCACAAGGTGGCAGGCACCGCATGGTGCCTGCTACGTTGTGCAGGGAAATGCACAACATGGCCATTTCACATTGTGGCGGGTGCTGCAGCCAGCAGCACCCGCCGCAATGTTAAATCGCCAGATGCGACCGCCGCGGTGGCGGTTGCATCATAATCAGGGTGGCGGGACCACCGCATGGCAGGCGGGCGGTCCCGTTACCGCTAGGATGGCGGGCGGACTAAAGTCCGCCCGCCATCCTAATAAGCCCCATAGTGTGGTATTTTAATTATATTAATAATATTTGTGTTGATGGATAATAATGATTAAAAATTGCAATATTTATGTTATTTTTTAATTTTTGTGAAAATTAAGACATTTAGGGGCCGATTCCGATCTGGGTCGGACAGCTCTCCGACCGATCCGGATCCGGATTGTTTTCCGACCGAGCCGGACCCCTGCAGTCCGACCGAGCGAGTACGATGCGGCCGTATGCTGCCGGACTCGGTTCGGTCGGACTCCCATTGAAGTCAATGGGAGCCGGTCGTACGACGTGTACATGGGCTCCCATTGACTCAATGGGTACGTTGCGCACAAGGGGGCCCCCTGTAGTGGGTACGTGTTGGTGCCATCCGCACCGTACACGCATGTATAGGGGGGAACCATGGGTCCCCCCTGTGTCCGACTCGTACGGCTACGGATGAAGGGGGGTCCGGCACGGACCCCCGAAGTCCGCGTCCGAGAGCTTTTTCGTGTCGGAGGCTCCGACTCGATCCGGCTGTCCAGATCGATCGTGCATCGTACTGGCTCGGTCGTAAAACGTCTCCATTGCGCTCCACGAATCGAGTGTGAACGAGTCGGACGGAGTGGTTCGGACCCGGACACGAGTCGGTCGGCGATTTCGCGTTCACTCGCATCGTACTTGCTCGCTCGGACGACTGTACGAATAGGTCGGAAACAAAGCCTCCGACTCGGATCCGGTAAAGCCGAATCCGATTCGGAGCCCGACCGACCGAGATCGGAATCGACCCCTTAATTTTTACATTTAGGGGTCGATTCCAATCTGGGTCGGAAAGCCCTCCGACCGAGCCGAATCCGGAGTGTTTTCCGACCGAGCGAGTACGTTGCTGCCGTATGCTGATGGACTCGGCTTGGTCGGATTCCCATTGAAGTCAATGGGAGCCGGTCGTACGACGCGTGCATGGCCTCGCATCAGCTGAATGGGTACGTCTCGCAAAAGGGCGCCCCCTGCAGTGGGTCCACGTTGGTGCCATCCGCACCGCACATGCATGTGAAGGGGGGCCCCTTGGGTCCCCCCCTGTGTTCGACTCGTTCGGCTACGGGTAAAGGGGGTCCGACACGGACCACCGAAGTCCGCTTCCCAGAGCTTTTTCGTCCCGGTGACTCCGACTCGATCCGGCTGTCCGGATCGTGCATCGTACTGGCTCGGTCGGAAATCGACTCCATTGCGCGGTACGGTTCGTCTGCGACCGAGTCGTTCAGAGCGGTTCGGACCCGGAAACGAGTCGGTCGGCGATTTCGCGTACATTCGCATCGTACTTGGGCGTCCGGACATCTGTACGACTCGGTCGGAAACAAAGCCTCTGACTCGGATCCGGTGAAGCCGAATCCGATTCGGAGGCCTTCCGACCGAGATCGGAATCGACCCCTGAGAGTTTAATATTTTGGGGAATTTAATAGAGTTGTTAAAATATGTTATATTTTTGAACTGACATACTCTCTCGGTACTGTACCAGTGAAACGAGTGGGAATAGTAATTTTTACCCCTCCTCAATCCAACGCTTTCTCTACTGTTTCACCGTCTGGAGTGGGAATAGTAAATTTAACCTCTCCTGAGTCCAACCCTTTCCCTACTATTGCACCTACTGGTGTGGGAATAGTAAACTTATCCTCTCCTGAGTCCAATGTTTCCCTACTGTTGCACACACTGGTGTGGGAATAGCAAATTTGACCCCTACTGAGTCCAAAGCTATCCCTGCCGTTGCACCTACTGGAGTGGGAATAGTAAATTGAACCCCTCCTGAATCCAATGCTTTCCCTACTGTTCCACACACTGGAGTGGGAATAGTATATTTAACCACTCCTGAGTACAATGCTTTCCGTACTGTTGCATCTACTGGAGTGGGAATAGTTAATTTAACCCCTCCTGAGTTCAACGCTTTTCCTACTGTTGCACACACTGAAGTGGAAATAGTAAATTTTACCCTTCTTGAGTCCAACGCTTACCCTACTGTTGCATTGACTGGTGTGAGAATAGAATTTTTAACCCCTCCTGAGGCCAACACTTTCCCTCCTGTTGCACTGACTGGAGTGGAAATAGTAAATGTTACCATTTCTGAGTCCAACACTTTCCCTACTGTTGCATCTACTGGAGTGGGAATAGTTACTTTAACCACTCCTCCTGAGTCCAACGCTTTCCCTACTGTTGCGCCTGCTGGAGTGGGAATAATAAATGTAACCCCTCCTGAATCCAATGCTTTCCCCACTGTTGCACACACTGGAGTGGAATAGTAAATTTAAACCCTCCTGAGTACAACACTTTCCCTACTGTTGCATCTACTGGAGTGGGAATAGTTAATGTAACCCCTCCTGAGTTCAACGCTTTCCCTACTGTTGCACAGACTGGAATGGGAATAGTAAATGTAACCCTTCCTGAGTCCAACGCTTTCCTTACTGTTGCATACACTGGAGTGGGAATTGCAAACTTAACCCCTCCTGATTCTAACAATTTCCCTACTGTTGCATCTTCTGGAGTGGGTATAGTAAATATAACCCCTCCTGAGTCCAACGCTTTCCCTGCTATTGCACACACTGGAGTGGGAATAGTAAATTTAACCCTTCCTGAGTCCAACGCTTTCCCTACTGTTGCATCTACTGGAGTGGAAATAGTTAATGTAGCCCCTCCTCCTGAGTCCAACGCTTTCCCTACTGTTGCATTTGCTGGAGTGGGAATAGTAAATGTAACCCCACCTGAGTCCAACGCCTTCCCTGCTGTTGCACACACTGGAGTGGGACTAGTACATTTTACCCCTCCTGAGTCCAGTGCTTTCCCTACTGTTGCAACGACTGGTGTGGGAATTGCAAACTTAACCCCTCCTGATTCCAACGCTTTCCCTACTGTTGCATCTGCTGGAGTGGGTATAGTAAATATAACCCCTCCTGAGTCCAACGCTTTCCCTGCTATTGCACACACTGGAGTGGAAATAGTAAATTTAACCCTTCCTGAGTCCAACGCTTTCCCTACTGTTGCATCTACTGGAGTGGAAATAGTTAATTTAGCCCCTCCTCCTGAGTCCAACGCTTTCCCTACTGTTGCATTTGCTGGAGTGGGAATAGTAAATGTAACCCCTCCTGAGTCCAACGCCTTCCCTGCTATTGCACACACTGGAGGTGGACTAGTACATTTTACCCCTCCTGAGTCCAGTGCTTTCCCTACTGTTGCACCGACTGGAGTGGGAATAGTTAATTAAACCCCTCCTTATGAGTCCAACGCTTCCCCTACTTTTGCACCTGCTGGAGTGAGAATAGTAAATATAACCCCTCCTGAGTCCAATGCTTTCCCTGCTGTTGCACACACTGGAGTGGGACTAGTACATTTTATCCCTCCTGAGTCCAATGCTTTCCCTACTGTTGAACCGACTGGAGTGGGGATAGTTAATTAAACCCCTCCTCATGAGTCAAACGCTTTCCCTAATGTTGCATTTGCTGGAGTGGGAATAGTAAATGTAACCCCTCCTGAGTCCAACACTTCCCCTGCTGTTGCATAGACTGGACTGGGAATAGTAAATGTAACCCCTTCTGAGTCCAACGCTTTCCCTACTGTTGCATCTACTGGAGTGGGAATAGTTAATTTAGCCCCTCCTCCTGAGTCCAACACATTCCCTACTGTTGCAACTGCTGGAGTGGAAATACTAAATGTAACCCCTCCTGAGTCCAGCAATGTCCTTGCTGTTGTACACTCTGGAATGGGAATAGCACATTTTACCCCTCTTGAGTCCAAAGCTATCCCTACTGTTGCAACAACTGGTGTAGGAATAGTAAACTTAACTCCTCCTGAGTCCCACGCTTTCCCTACTGTTGCATCTGTTGGAGTGGGAATAGATAATGTAACCCCTCCTGAGTCCAACTCTTTCCCTGGTGTTGCACACACTGGAGTTGGAATAGTAAATGTTACCCCTCATGAGTCCAATGCTTTTCCTACTGTTGCACACACTGGAGTGGGAATAGTACATTTTACCTTTCCTGAGTCCAACGCTTAACCTACTGTTGCATTGACTGATGTGGGAATAGTACTTGTAAACCCTCCTGAGTCCAACACTTTCCCTACTGTTGCACTGACTGGAGTGGGAATAGTAAGGTTTACCCTTCCTGAGTCCAACACTTTCTCCACTGTTGCACAGACTGGAGTGGTAAAAGTAAATTTAACCCCTCCTGAGTCCAACACTTTAACTCCCGTTGCATCTACCAGAGTGGGAATAGTTAAAATTAACCTCTCCTCCTGCATCCAACGCTTTCCCTACTGTTGCACCTGCTGGAGTGAGAATAGTACATTTTACCCTTCCTGAGTCCAACACTTTCCCTACTGTTGCACAGACTGGAGTTGGAATAGTGAATTTAACCCCTCCTGAATCTAACGTTTTCTCTACTGTTGCACACAATAGAGTAGGAATAATTAATTTAACCTTTCCTGAGTCCAATGCTTTCCCTGCTGTTGCACACACTGGAGTGGGAATAGTACATTTTACACCCCCTGAGTCCAATGCTTTCCCTACTGTTGCACCGACTTGTGTTGGAATAGTAAACTTATCCCCTCCTGAGTCCAACGCATTCCCTACTTTTTTTGTTTTAATTTGTTTTATTGGTTTTCGATTAACAACACGGACACATACAGTGTAAATCACATTTTGTATCACCTATTAAAGGTTGGATACAGTGGTAAGTAGTGTCACTTGATACAAATACAACCGAGACATGTTTGCGCTTCCAGTAACAGTAGTCGGGTGCACATGCCCAGCTTAAATACGCTTCACAGATTAACTTTGGGTATAGTCAGCTGTCACTTAGCAACCAAGTACAGCTTGTTAGTCATTTCAGTGAGTGTCCATTATGTGGTGGTCTACGAACTGGGGAGGCGGGTAGTAATGAACAGGGACAAAGTAAAACATAACAGGGGGTTGTGTGTCAAACTGGAGCTCATCATGTTCCCTGTGTCCATGCTCCACCTATGTGTCGCGCACACTAGGTTATTGACTTGCATGCTCTGGGACCTGTGCTAAGCTTTGCATGAGCACACCCACCAGTCATAGACTCTCGGCTGCAGTCATTTTAGGCCCCTCAGACCTCCCGAGGCTCATTTTCTACAGTGTTGTTCGAGACTGGCGTGCCTATCTCAGTGGTATGAGTGTTGCGTAGCTCGGCAAAGATTGCATCCCAGCTTGGAGCAAGCGGGGTCTTACGGATCCCTAATATGTCTTCTCGGTGTAGCGCTATACTCTCTGCCTTAGCCCATATCAATAAGGAATGCTTCCAAGCCAGCACAGGTGGGGGCTCAGGGGTCTTCCATCTCCTAGTGAACAGCCGCTTAGCTACTGCCAGTCCTAAGTCTAGAAAGCGAGAGGTCACTTTATGTTTTTTACTTCTCCTATAGAGGTGTAGGATATAAGTCTCCCACTTGAAAGGAATGTCACGCTCCATACAGTGGGACGGGCGTCCGCCACTGCGTTCTAGTACATTTGAAGACAGGGACATCCCCACAACATATGTAGTAGATCCACATCGACAAGGTGACAGCGAGGGCAGGCGGCATCAACTCGATGGAAATATCTGTTGATTTTGGCTGGGGTGAGATATGCTCTCTGTGTGATATAGTATTGTATTTGGCGAAGGTGCATATTTCGGGGGATGTGCGTGGGACCTTCTAAGGCAGCAGCCCATTCGGGGTCCGAAAATGAGCAGGCTTGATCTCCCTCCCAGTGGAGTCTCATTGGTGCTAGCGTGATTGCGGTATGCTGCCTAAGGGAAGAGGCAAACCACCTTAAGAGGTACCCACCATTTCCCATCACGAGGAGATATTGGATCGTGAGTTGTGTTGGGGGTTCATTAGTTATGTCTCACCATTCAGTGGTGAGTGCTGCGAGGAGTGATCCATGTAGCAGGAATAGGCCTGGGTGCAACCCGTCTTCTTCGACCAATCCAGCAAATGGTATTAGGACGCCCTTTCGGACAGGTCTCCTATGTCCTGCATCCCTGCCTCCCACCAGCTGCGCAGTTCAGTTGCTATGGTTATTGCATGTCCCCTGGGTGTCCCTAGGAGCTGTAATGACGGCGCATATGGTGTCACGGAACGGGTGATATATAAGCACTTGCGATAACATCTGTATGCTACATTGAGTAGCAAAGGCTCATATGCCTTTGATTTAACACATGGGTGAAATAGATGGGTCAGGGTGGCTAGGGACAAGGGTGGTTGTGTGGTTGCTGTATTGCAGAGTTGGCGTTCAACTAGCATTCTGGCCACCAACTGCAGCTGTGCTGCCAGAAAATATTGTTCCATATTTGGCGCCACTAGACCACCTTCGTCTGTAGGCATATAAAACTTTTTGATAGCTACCCGGTGAGGAGAGTTGCCCCAAATAAGGTCTCTGATTAATTTTTTGATGGTGTGGAAGAACGATAGAAAAATGTATAAGGGCAAATTTGCAAAGTAGTATAGGAGTCGTGGTAGGATCCACATTTTAGTGAGGGCCACCCGGCCTGCCACTGATAGTGGACTTGTGCCCCAGAAGGATACTTGAGAGCGGATGGCAGCCAGCGCTCTGCCTAAGTTGCCATCTAGTAGTCTGCCTGTTGTCTGTAAATATCTATCCCAAGGTAGCAAACGGTATCAGCTTGCCACTGCATGTGTACTCCATTGAGTATATATATCGGGTCCTGACATATACCAGTGAAGGGATACAAGCAGGACTTTGCCGTGCTGACCCTCAGTCCTGATTGGGCCGCAAAATCTCTCAAGATGCACGCTAGTGATGGGGAGATCGATCAGAAGTCCCTGATGTACACCATGATATCATACGTGTATATTGAGATTGTGTGTACTCCATCTTCGAGCAGGATACCCCCAACCACTCACGTACAGATGGCCTCTACCAAGAGCTCTATGGCTAGAGGGAAAAGAAGGGGGATAACGGACATCCTTGCCTGGTTCCCCGTCCCACCACAATTGGCTCAGACATATATGGGCCAGTCCTCACACGTACCATCGGCTCTCTCTACAGCAATTTGACCATGCTGATAAAGTGTTCGCCAAGACCATAGTTAGCTAGTGCGGCGAACAAAAATTCCCACTCCAGTGAGTCAAAGGCTTTCTCTAGGTCGAATATTAAACATCCAGAGTGTGGCCAGGGGTGTGATGCGTATGTAGCAAGTCTGAAGAAGCGCCTCAGATTTAAGGAGGTGCTCTGAGAGGATACAAACCCATTTTGATCAGTATGGACTATGGTAGGGACTACAGGCGATAACTGGTGTGCTAGAATTTTCACCAGTATCTTGTAGTCTACATTCATGATGGCCAATGGCCTACAAGAGCCCAGGTCAGTGGGGTCCCTGTTGGGTTTCAATAGAGACACTAGGCTTGCCTCACACATCAATAGAGGGAGCTTTGTCTCTTCCAGAGCCGTGTTGTAGAGGGCGTGTAGGTGTAGGGTCAGTGTCGCAGAAGAAAAGACAATCTTACATTCAAGGAGAGAGAAGCCTTGCAAAGCCTGAAAAAGATGACACGATTGAAATAAAAAGAGCTGACAAGGGCGGCAACGTCATCATCATGGAGAAAGATGCATACATGCGAGAAGCATACTCCCAATTAAGAAACAGGGAGTATTATGAAAAATTTAAAGAAAATCCAATTTTGAGGTGGAAACAGGAACTCGATGGAAAATTGGCAATGTGGTTGAAGAATAACCTCCTGGATGAAGATGAAGTGAAATATCTGAAAATAGACCACCCCAAGATGGCCACAATATGCTTCCTCCCCAAAATTCATAAACATCCAACTAGACCACCAGGCAGACCGATAATATCAGCCAAGGGAGCATTTTTGGAGAATATGGCAAACTATCTGGATGTGTAGCTGTTACCTTATGTAAAGAAATTGACATCGTATCTACAGGATACTGGAGATCTACTAAGACACATACAAGAAATCCCGTGGTTAGACACATACAATTTGGTCACTATGGACGTGATATCACTATATACAAATATAAGAAATGATATCGGGTTAAAAGCATGCGAATACTTTCTGCAGGAAAGAAACATTCAATTCGCAGACCACAATAGTATGTTGTTAGAGATGATCACTATCTGCCTGGAACAAAATGTATTTATGTTTGGGGAAGAAACATTCCGCCAAGTGAAACGAACTGCGATGGGCTTTTCATTTAGCCCGAGCTATGCCTGTCTCACCATGGGGTGGTGGGAAAACACTGTGGCCTGGACATCGGAAAATGAAAATCATGTAGAGAAGACCGTAATGTGGCTGCGGTATATAGATGATGTGTTGATAATCTGGGATGGAACTAATGAGGAATTCCAGGAATATTTCAAGATCTTGAACAACACAGAAACGGGCTTGAAATTCACATATAATATCAGTAAAGAACGTGTTATATTTCTGGATACCGAGATCTATATCAAGAACAACAAAGTTGAAACCACATTACACCGCAAAAGTACAGCGAAAAAAGGTGACCTCCATGCTGAGAGTTTCCACCAATCCAGTCTGACAACATTTGGGGAATTCCTCAGAATAAGAAGAATCTGTTCACAGGAAGAAGAATGGAAGGTGAATTGTCAATTGGCAACCGAAAGATTCAAGACAAGGAAGTACAATCAGAAAATTATTGCATCATCCCTACAAAGAACAACGCAACTATCTAGAACTGAGTTGTTGAAAGAAAAAATACTCCTACCTAAAGAAAAAAATGAACAAAAAATACGTCTAATCACTACTCACTCCACCGAGAATAAACAAATCACAAAAATCATGCGAAAAAATTGGCACATATTGCATCTTGATCCAACAGTTGCTAAGATAATAGGAGATTGCCCCAACATTACCTATCGCAGGACAATGAACCTAAAAGATCAGCTGACCCACAGTCATTTTTTATGTAAAAAAAAGCAGGAGACATGGCTTAAACCACAAGGGTTTTATAAATGTACCAATTGTAAAGTGTGTGCAATTGCGAGGAATACTAAAGAAATCCCGATGGCAAACAAACGAATATGGAAAATCCAACAGCTCATTAATTGCAAAAGCCAATATGTGATCTACATTATTGAATGTCCTTGCTCATTAAAATATGTGGGCAGCACTAAATGTGAACTGAAAAAACGTATTCTTGAGCATGTGCGAGCTACAATTAATAATGACAGGAGCAACGCAGTTGCCAAGCATATGGAAAAAGAGCATGGGGGCAACTGGAAAGAACTGATTTTTTATGCGGTGGAATCAGTAGCTAAACATATAAGAGGGGGAGACAGAGAAAAGATTCTTAGACAGAAAGAATCAAGACACATTCTCAATTTCCGCACTCTGACTCCTAATGGACTGAATCAAGATGAGGAATTATACTCACACCTGTAAATAGAACAGCTGAATAATTTTTGGATTTGAACAATTTCGGACTTGAAGATTAATTGTCTCTCTCAATTTTTAGCACCCCTTTTTTATGAACCCTTTCTTTCCAATTGGTGGAGGGATAAACTAGTTGCCAACTAGTTTAATTTTTAATCTCTAATGGTTTGGTTTTTCTTATCACTCATTATTGAATTTGCACTGATGCATAAATTGCTTAGAATTTGTTGACACTTTAAATGCACTTGAATGCATGACTAAAAGATACAACTTAGAGAAGTCTAGTAGTAATAATAAATTTATCAATGTGAACTTTAAATAATAATGAAGAAATAGTGATAAAATCATAGTTCGCTCCCACTGGAGGGTAGGAATAAGACTTATTGCCCACTGGAGGGCAATGAGTGGTGGTAATATAGGAGGAACAGTGATTATATTAGAAAATGACCGGTTGAGAATAGTCACGTGTTGAAATTAAAACAAGCATGTGCGGTAATTCAATACGTAGAACAGGATTTACAAAAGACGGTCATCACTAAAACACACAGTTATAAAATAAGCGGTGTGGATAAATTGATAATTATGATGACACATTCGTAATTTTTGCATGGACTACTTAGAAATGGATATTTGGAGTAGACTTCAGAACTAATGAGTTCACATTTAGATTGTCATTTTGTATTTTTGTTTTAGTTTTATCTTTACTTTCATATTTATTTTTATTTTCTCACTAGTTTTGGGTAAAGTAATTTTGATTGTAAACAGTGGTTGAGTATAGAGAACTACAGTAACCAGAATGCCTAGCAACACACTGCAGGCAGTGATGTCATAGTTTGTCATGAATAGTTTGCTTTAAAAAAAAGAAAAAAATGCGGCATTTGTTGATTTACTAACCTCGTGAACAAGATCTTTGTTAAGATCGAAACGCGTAGAGGATTGCTGGAATGCTGAATAAATCACAGCTTTATAAACTATTAAGCTGTATTTGCTTCGATTTTGTGAGTGCGAGCGGATTTGTCTCAATTGGGAGACGCTGGATGCAATATATATATATATATATATATATATATATTTCAAAGTTCCACCCCACTAAGGGGATAACGCACTCTCAGGACACAACACACCACAATGAAATAAAGCTCAAGTTTCTTTAATGGCTCCTCGAGGAGCTATTTGTTTGCCGGTCCGCTTCGCCGGCGCACGCACCACCTTCCTTGGGTCCGTGGTCTGGGAAGGAGCTTTCTGTTTTGGATATATATATATATTTGTTATATTAGTATATTTAAAAACATTAGAAAATGTAAATCTATGTGCATTTGTTTAAAAATCTTTGTATTTAGATATATATGTTTAAGTATTACTTAAACATATTTAATTTACATTATACTAATGTTATATGTTAAAACATTAAATATTTATTGTTTTTAATATATATAAAAAAGCAATATTATTGTATATATTGTTTCGGTATTAGTGCAAAACAATATTTGTTTTCGATATTTTTGTACTTACCATTATATGTATAGGAAAATTATATCTTTGTGATCGATATTTTTGACACGATATTTTTGTATCACGATTTTTTTAGTTTTGATATTGTGTCAGTTCTCCACTTCCAGGGTTGGGTGCACCAAAAGGGCTTCTCAAGATCCTAGCCTTGAGGGGAAACAGAATTATACATAGTGCTGTTGCTGGCAATCTTCACACTGTGCTTGTGATCAGATCTTTTCCTTGATGTCCAGACAAAGTGCAAGTTACTGTCTGCAAAGAGCCAGCCTTTATCTATGCCAATCTAAGTGCTGGTTTTCTTTAAAAGTTGAAACTCAACTCCAACCAAGTCTTTCCTTGTAGGATTTCTAAGCGGTTTTTAGAAGGGACTAGGAGGGGACAGGGGGGAATTGGTCAATTTGGAGCTCTGGAGAGGGGCCTGCCGGACACTCAAGGTTTGTTCTTTAAATTGCTATTAGACTGCTCATCACAACACCAGGGGCAGGGAGCTCAGGTGCTATTGCTGAGTGAATGTCTTGAGCCTGGCAGGATGTGAATATATGTTTTCCTGTCTTATACCCATACACCTGTCCTGTCTACCATGGGTAGCAAAGGTATGCCACATCAAGAAGGACAAAATGACCTAAAAAATGGCAGCATTCACACTGTCCTTCATGGTACACTATTTACCCTGCATATGGTCTCCCAGCCGCACAATAAATTTATAATGCATGAGATACATGGGACAGTCAGTACCATGCATCTCCACCAGGAGAAGAAGCAAAAAAGTAAATATTGCTAATACTGTGCATAAGAAGCCATGCAGATGGATACAATGCTATTGGGGGTATCAAGCCACCTCTCTTGAATAGCCAAGACGACTGAAAGCTAACTGCTCAGCATTCAGTCTCTCAGGCAAAATGAAGCAGAGCTGCCAGGGGAAGAACCCACCACAGAAGCAGACCCAGAGACTAAATTAGAAAGTATTCCAGAGGATTGATTCATGGAGACAGGAAAAAACAGGCAGTTTTGTGATTTGACTGAGACTTATGGGAGCCCAAGGTGAGGAGAAAAGGGCATATAATATATAAAGGAGATAAACATAGAAACAAGACTATGCAAATTTTTTTTAATAAAAAAATCTTTATTTACACACAGAGCTTGAATGCAATATATTGCCTGTCTTGAGGACTCACCCTTTACATGGCTACAACTGTGACGAGGAAGCCCTTGATTTGGAATAAATAAAACAAATCCCGCCTACTTTATATGTGAATGGATAGGTGCTGGAAGTGCCGCACCCCCAAAATCCCAATGGTGGAGTTCTGAAGCTGAATAAGCAATAAAGATGCCTTTAAACTTTGTTTTTAACTTGTCACAATTGTTGTGGTTTCAAAGACGGATGTCAAATGTCAGACTACATTTTCTGACAAATTTCTGCTTATTCTTTTAACATGTGTACTGGTGTTTACATTTCTTTCTCTGATTGAAAGTGAGAGGATTTTGTAAAGTGAACATTGTGGTAATCTTGGTGGCATAAAAGGAAAGGGTGTTTTTTTTCTAACACACAACAAAATGTAACTACTTATAAATGAACTGTATAGATATTTCAAAATATGTCAGCACTTAGGAAAGCACAAATTAAGAGCCTCATTAGGATGGTGGTCGGATTTACCTCCGACCACCATCCATTCAGAAATGGGACCGCCCGACTACAAGTCGGCGGTCCCGCTAGCCCAATTAGGATACAACCGCCACCACGGCGGTCGCTATGTCTCTCTTTTGTATTGCGGCGGGTGCTGCTGGATGGACATGGACATCCTACATATCCCTGCGGTGCCTGCCACATGGTGCAGGTATATTGCCCCCAAGACCCAAAGCTGAGGCCCAGGGGTGAAGGGGGGCCTGTTATGGGCCCCCAATGTCCCTTTCCGCCAGCCTTTTCATGGCGGGTTCACCGCCATGAATGTAATGTTATGTTATGTTAGCAGATTTGTAGAGCGCACAGATGCCCCAGCAAAGGGGCGTCCCGGCGCTATTGCTGCAGACTGCTAAGAAGACCGTGTAGCGAGCACCTAAGGCCACTCAGGCGGGGAAGAGATAGGTTTTTATGACTTTGCGGAATTGGGCATGATTGCTAATGCTCCTAATGCTCATGGGAAGAGAGTTCCAGAGTTTAGCGGCAAGGGCGCGGAAAGAGCGCCCTCCTGCTCGACCTTTCTCGTTCTCGGGACAACAGCCAAGTGTTGATCTCTTGAACGTAGGCACCGAGTGGGAACATAGGGTGTAAGGAGATTCGCCAAAATATCAGGGGCCTGCAGATTTAGAATTCTGTGGGCAATGCAAAGGGTTTTAAACCCAATGCGTTTTGTCTCTGGCAACCAGTGCAATCTATGAATGGCACTGGTTGTGGGACATCTTCTCGGCAGACCAAGTAATGTCTGAGCAGTTGCATTTTGCACCCTTTGAAGGCGGAGAATCTCAGCTTTGTTCATCCCCAGATAGAGTGAACTGGAAAGAATGCTGGCTTGGACAATGACCTAGGTCATAAAAAACCAACTTTGGGTCAATCCACACTTAACATACCACACTTACACATGGAACCTCAAATCACAAGTTTGATGACAGTGGACAAAAAGACAGTGTAATCAAAAAATAAATAGACGTAATATAAAAGATACAAATTTATTCAATAGCAAATATGCAGGTATCTATAAATAACAATATTCATTCAAAAAACTAAACACACACACACATATTTTAAAAATATATAGTCCCTATCTGAACTACATATGACATAGAGCAATTAAAAATCATCAGTAGAGACCTTACAAAGGCAAAGGCCTTATCATAGTATTAAAAAATTAATACTAGACAGAATTGGGAAAACAAGTAGGAAAAATGATTCCAAATCACAGAAAAGTACTACTAAATCAACAACAAATCAATTGTAATCATCTAGAACATTATTTCATATATCATATCTAATACAATTGTCCACATAGATTTAGAGTAGACTTTTCTTCTCAGTGCATCGACGCGTTTCGGTGGGCACTAGTTTATGGCCATCACCTTCTTCAGGAAAAACACATATAATTCCCAATATCAATATAAAAATCTGTAAAAAATAAACATAAAAGCAAAAATTAACCACAACACTTTTTGACACATCGTCTCATTGTCCAAACAGTTAACACGATGGTGACATTAAAAAGGTTTCCACATTCATACTAAATTTTCATTCATCTCTCAACATAATTTTTTTTTTTCATACAGCTGACACAGAGGAAGGACTAAACAGCCACAACTTCTGTACAAGAGGACCAAATATCCTTCTCTTCTTGTCTATTTATATAGCAATCCTATATCCATATTTCCAGTTCCACAATCATTTTATAGATAAGCTGGAATAGATTATATGTTACCTTGACGGATGTATCAATTGGGCGTAAATAGCCTCCAAATACAAACAGCCAATTGGTACAGGTGCTGATAATTCCAATACCTATGTGCAAAGGGAGATAATCACCCTAATTTTTAGTTTCAGGGACATATTATTAATATTGCCTTTATTCTAAGGAAATGTGATACACTATGATGATCCTACAGTTAGTTACCTCCAACAAGTCAGGTAGGGATCAAGCTTTTAGTGCGGCGTCCTTTTCATCAATTCATTGAATCCCAGATATCTCTAACCAGCACTGTCTTGCAGCCTAATCACCCAGATGATATGGAGATATCAAAATCTGCAAGTATATATGATACATATTATAACTATACTCAGCTGTATCCAAACCCACAGACTACCCAGTATAAAGGACATAATATTTGTGTTAGGCATTCCTAATTGTATATAAAGCAAATATCGACATTTGCCAGAGTGGCGGACGCATCATCAAAAATATGACACGCTCCCTTCCCTAACAGCTATCTCTATTGGAGTTTAACATTTCAACACTGCTTCGCCCCCTTATGTTTAACATTCGGGCAACCCCACGATGCACATTTAAATCAGCTAACACCGTAACGGTAAATCCCCACATAAAGATCTCCCTAAACCCATTACTCTCGTGATCAACTTATTAGCTACTAGCGACAACCTTCATCAAACACAGTCCTATGAAATATTAGGACAATATTTATAAACATTTAGAGAACAGGAATTACCTTCAACTCTTGTATAATCGGTCTATAAAATCAATCCCACCACAATGACCTGCCTTGTGGTGGGATAAAAAAAAACCTAGCAGTGGTTTAAGCCAGCGTAAAAGTCCAAAGCAGGTCCCAGCTACCACTTTGGTTTGGGCCTGAAAGGTAAGGGCGGAATCCACCCAGACTCCCAGAATTTTTACTGCCTGCTTAGGGACAGGTGGGCTGCCCAAAGTAGGTGGCCACCATTGCTCACTCCATAGTGCCACATCTTTCCCAACCAGCAGGATCTCTGATTTGCTCGCGTTCAGTTGGAGGCAATTGGTTGTCATCCAGTCTGCTATGGCTATTAGGTCCTCTCTAAATTTAAACGCGTCCTGTGAGAGATCATTGGAGAGTGCCACGACTAACAGCGTGTCTTCGGCATATGACACCACGGTTAGTCCTCTGCTCCTCGCCACTGCAGCCAAAGGTTGGATGTAAACGTTAAATAGGGCAGGGCTAGGAGCCGAGCCCTGGGGGACCCCTTGCTGGATGGCATGTATGTTGGAACTGAAAGGGGGCATTGATACTTGAAATGTTCTCTCTGAAAGGAAGGAGGCAAGCCAGCCAAAAACCAGGCCTCCAATACCCGCCTCCCTCAGGCACTGCAGCAAGATCTTATGGGACACTTTATCGAATGCAGCGCTCAAGTCCAGCAATATCAGAGCGGATGTCTGCCCTACATCCAGTGAGCTCATTAGATGTTCAGTCACCGCCAGGAGCGCCGTCTCCGTGCTGTGGCGGGGGCGAAACATGTTTTGTGAGGGGTCAAGCAGGTTATTACTTTCAATGAACCGTGTAAGAATAGAATTAATATAGTTTTCAGCAATCTTGGATACAAATGGAAGAAGTGAGATGGGGCGGTAATTCTGTGGTTTGGAATCATCTAATGAGGGGTTTTTTAATAGAGGAACCACCTTGGCCAATTTCCAGGCCCTCGGGACAACTGCTGTGGACATGGACATATTAATCAATTTACAGAACGGAGAGAGGAGCAAAGGCAGGGATTTAAGAAATTGATCAGGCATGAGGGGGTCAGCAGGGGAGCCAGATTTGATTTTCTTGCATATCGTGAGCATTTCCTCCTCTGAAAGAGCAGGAAAGGCCAAGAGGGCCTGGGCAGCTGAGGGCCCGTAAGCAGGCTCACCCCTGACCGCAGGGTGAGGAAAGGTTCGATAAATGCTCTCAACCTTCTTAACAAAGAAGGTAGCCAGGACCTCACATTGCTGATTTGAAGAGAGGGGGGAGCTTTAGGTTGCCCCACTGATTTAAGGTTTTGAGTATGGCAAAAATGCACTTGGCTGGATTGCCACTGTCTCTAATCGTCGCTGCATAGTAAGCTGCTCCCTCCCTCTGGACGGCCTTGTGGTACTCTTTAATAGCTGACTCATATTTCCCTTTCAGAACTGGGTCATATTCCCGCCTCCACGACCGTTACATACTTTTGCAGTTTTGTCGGGCAGCAGCCAAGTTGCTGTTATACCATGGGCTAGTATGTCTAATCTGGCTCTGTGCCCACCTGGCGGGAATAAGGGTGTCGAGGGAATGAGAGATCCAGTTAGAGAGGGCACATGCGGCCACCTCTGGATCATTCGACAGATTGGGTGTATGCATAGAGAGGAGCGCATGGAACTGTTTGTGCCACGGCCGTTTTAAGGCTGGGTTTCGAGTAACTCCCTGGGTTGGCACTACTCCCGGGAGAGTCATAGAGACCAAAAAGTGATCAGACCAACTCATCCGAATAGGCATATCCACCCTCAGAGTAGATAGATTAGAGAAAACCGGATCCAGTAAATGACCCGCTGAATATGTACAGCCGGGGACCAGCTGTGTGAGCTGAAGGGCAGCCAGATCTGCGAGAAAGTTGCCTATCTCGCAGTCTTGGGTGTTATCTAAATGTAAGTTCAAATCCCCGATAATACTAAAATTGGCGGATCTCAAAGCTAATATGCCTGCCACAGTGGTCAGTTTGTCCTTGAATTCTTTAGAAGGGTCAGGCGGGCGATAGATCAGCAATCCCGACAGAGTAAAGTTGGCATTCAAGGTAATCTTAAATCGAGCGCACTCACTTCCTGGCAAGGCTTCTTTCATCAGAGTGCAGATATAGCCCTCTCTAAAGATAACAGCGATGCCTCCTCCCCGTGACCCTCTATTGAGAGACTCACTATTATAGCCTTGGGGCAGGGCCAATCCAGGTTCTGCTTCCGTGTTGGCCATGAGCCAGGTTTCAGTCAAGAAAAGGATGTCAGGTGACTCATCATCAAGTAGATCGTGGACTTCAGCAAAATGTTTTACTAATGAATGGCAGTTTAGGCTAAACAGTTTAATCGCCTGATAGGAAGGGTGCAAGGAGGAAACAGCAGTCCAGGAGCTAAACCCACAACCCCTACAGACAAAAGGGCCCACAGGGATGTAGTCCAGTGAATTAATGCATGGACTTACCCCCCTGCCGATAGAGACCAGCTCGTCCCGAGGGTATACCCGCCTAACGGTTGTCCCACTGGCAGCATGTCTGGCGTCTGACGTCATCCAGGTGCGGACGGGCGCAGACGGGCTTGTCTTAGGCGCACCCGCTGCGCGCCCGCGCCCCGGCAGGCATTAAGAGCCGGGGGGCACAACTGGCTCCTCCCGGTTGACCTGCTGATTGGAGTAGACGAACCAATCAGCACTCAGTCTGCAGAGGGACGCAGAAGTGAAAGCGAGATCAGCCCAAAAACCACCACAAAATCTCAGAAATTCCCCCACAATCCTAAAATGCTTTTTTAAAAATGCTATAAACAGTTAAAAACACCAGAGAGCGTCTGGAAAAGCTCACTGTGTCAACACAGTCTGGCAGCAATGATCGTCCGTGCCCCAGCAGGCTTTAAGATCGGGGGGGCACAACTGGCTCCTCCCAGTTGAGCTGCTGATTGGAGTAGACGAACCAATCAGCGCTCAGCCTGCCGAGGGACACGGAAGTGGAAGCGAGATCAGCCCAAAAACCACCACGAAATCCCAGCAATTCCCCCACAATCCTAAAATGCTTTTTTAAAAATGCTATAAACAGTTAAAAACACCAGAGAGCGTCAGGAAAAGCTCACGGTGTCAACACAGTCTGGCAGCAATAGGCCGGCGGAAAGTAACATTGTAATTCCTTTGGTGGTGCCTGGCAGGCACCGCCACCATTGTAGGTATTACTGCTCCTCCGACGGACTGACGGGTAAATCCGGGGCGGTCAGTCTCTCCGACAGCCATACATCCGCCCGCAATCATTATGAGGAGGGTGGGAATCCTCATTCCGTTGATGGGCTGTCGGTGGCGGTCCGACCGTCAAGGTAATCAGGCCCTAAGTGCTTTTTTTTTGGTAATTCTGAAGCGTGATGGAAGCAAATATTTTAATAAGATCAAAGCAAATCAATATACTTTACTTGGTGATATGCAAGTGACAAATATTCACTGAAACTAGATTTCCACACATTATTGTTTGTGTTCTATATCGTTTTATCAGTTGAATTATATTAGTGCAAAGTTAGTGGCCATTCCAATGGAAAATGCGCTGTCGTTAAATGACAATGAGCTCCTCTGCAATGGCATCAGTCAGCAAAAAATAAATTGATAATAAAACAATATTATCATTTTTTCACTGTCTGAGCCAGGAAGTCTTGGGTGGGGTGGGGGCAGGCCAGGCCATGGCAAGGAGGAGTGGTAGGTGCACTGTAAAGTGCACATGTCGGCAAACCAGGCTGCTCAGACCAATCCTGGTGCTGCTCTCACGCTATTGAGAGCAGCGCCAGGATTGGGTGGGGAACCTGACTGTTATCCCAGGGACTGCTGGGACACCATCAGCAGCAGGATAGAAGAGGAGCACTGAGGCGACTGGCAGGGTCGACGGCAGGACAGGTAATTTTTTTATTTTATTATTATTTCCCTAATCCCCCGCCCCCCATTTGAGTTATGCGGCGGCCGCTACTGGACCTACAATACCATGCTTTAGTAATATATTTGTGACAGAGTGCTAAAACAATTCACCACAAGCTACATACCACACCCGTACCAACTTATTGCTGAATGGGAAGGCTGATTTGCTACACTTTTCACAGTCCCAATGTGTTCAGTGACGTAATATTCATGGCAGCACCCCTGCTCTAAAAATTATTCCAGCACCACTGCCTCAATGGAGCTCAGAAGTCTAAATTATTAGTTTGGCTCTCACTACGAGTGGCCTCTTAATTCCAATTTTGCGCAGTTACAGGCCCCATCAGAATTATGAGATCTATTGTTTTTCACACAGAGATTTCGGCTGTTAGAGCTAACCAACATTTCTGTGTGAAAATCAAGAGGAAAACAGGGAGTTGCTAAAGGAATCTGAGCTAGAATTACAGATTCTCCTTGTAATGCCTTTCTACGGGAACCCTAAGGGTACCACTTGTAATGCCCTGGATTTCTGCCATCCTCAGAGATACCAGTATTCCCGGAATTGGTAGCGTAGAAGGTGGAGAAAATCCAAGTCATTTTACGAGCCACTTTTCTGAGGGCATAAGTGTCTTTGTTAAGGGTGCAGTATATGTTTAATAACTTGCTGATTTGTTCATAAGTGCACACGCATGTGTGGATGTGTGGATGGGTGTACTTAAGCATTTTCACCGAAGGTGGTCTGCTCCTGCCTCAGAATATAAACTATGACAATTTAGGCATCTCTATTGATCAATTTGTGCTTCCAAAAGATGCCAGGAGAAGTTCTACTAAATACTAATGCAATTCACTGAATTACTAGGTTATTCAATAGCGTCACTAATGAGGAAAAATCTTGCATTTTGTCTGGAAGAGTGGTATATACTAGTCACTAGTTGCCTAAAGCCTTGTGCTTCCACCTTCTCTCATAGGTCAGTTGATCATCTGTTCTAGATGCGGTGGGTTCGGAAATTGTAACCTCATGCAAGAAATGCAAGATCAGTTTTCACTGTCACTGAATGGAGTTGAACATGTGATATAAATGTACACAAATGTATTCAAGTTGACTTATAAAGTTTGCCTTTCCTTATTCTGCAGGAGTTCAGGCTTCGCAAACAATGGCGAACACTGACTTGGTGCACATGGAATGATATAAAACCAAAATCCTCAATGTTGGCTGAAGGCTATGTGTGGATCCAGCCTTGATTGCTGGCATCATTTCTCGTGAGACGCTTACATGGACTGGGCTCGTCAATGGATGGGGTGACAATGGAAATGCCTGGGGCTTAATGCAGGTACTGCTGTGATCACTGGACTCTCAAATGGTATCTTTGCAGAGCTGCCATGTTTTCAGAGTGGAATTGTCTGAGCAAGAGCTTTTGATGTGAAGTATTCAAAAGAATGCTGAAGCTACCAGGCTCTCACACAGAGCATTTAAAGTGATGATACCTTGTTTTATAAATTTGAGTGAATTGCGGTTGCAACACAAACGAAATGAAACCAAACCATGGTGTGTTTTATATTTAAAGGAAGTTGTGTATACAATGTTATTCTGCAAAATAACAAGTTCAAAATCAGAATAGTCATAAATTGACTATGATATATCATATGGACCACATATAAAAGATTTGTAGAATGTCTCTGCAAAGCATTTTCGCACAAAAAGAGCAACTCCCATCCAATTCATTATCAAAGCAGGATATATTCTGAAGAAAAGATTGCCCTCACCTTAATAGTAACTATATTTGTTTGTATAATGAAAATTTCCTCAAGTCTAGTGCTAAAATAGCTGGAATAGAGTGGGCTCCAGATGGATTCTGGTTCTGGCAGCTGTTCTTGAGCTAGGACCAGATTCCAAGCAGCCCCTAGAAATTTTCCCACCTTGTCCCAGTAGTGTGCCGACATTGGGACATGCCGCACTGTCCTCACATATAAAGTGTTTTGATGCAAGGAGCAGTGGCGGGTTCTACTCCACCTCGATATGCTGAATATGCTTCACTTCACAGACAATCTAATTTCTTTGGTCCATGTCATGTCCTGGCTGGGTACTGTTTGCAGTCAAATCAGGAGCAGCCTCAAATTCAAATGAGGTTGCCACACCCAACAGCCATCGAGAGAAACAAAGTACCCTACTGCTCTATAACCTCACAGCTTGGTAGCAAGTAAATAGACTTTTTATTGTGTTTTTGCCTTTCTCAGTCTCTGGATCTATGCACGATCTGTAGATGCAAGTATGCTCTGTAAAAATACATAGTATGTGTACAATCTAATAGCCATTCTATAGAGATGTCATAAATATTAAGGCCTGCAAAAAGTGCATAACTTAATTACCATGGTGTAATTTACAGTCTATTATTATACTTCGGCCACAACTATCCAAAATGATTTGATAAACCTTGATCTCTTGGTCGAATACCACATCTGAAACTCTGCTAGTTTGACAATTCTAAGTTGTTATTGAGAACCAGTGCTGGGATGGGAATGTCCAGTGCATGCTATACAGTTGTGCCCGGTGCCGTGAGGACCCAGCTGCAAGTATCTGGTATCCTGTGTGTTGGGTTTTTGGCCCCCGCCTCACACTAATCTAGTGTCTGAGTGAAGGCCTAGGTCTGTCCCTTGATATGAGTTTGATCCTGGACCTGCGGCAGTGCACCAAGCATTTTCTGCATAGTGATGGAGGACTACTGTCCCTGTAACGATTTCAAGTGTATAGCATGGTGGTGGCATGATCCTAGTGTGACCAGACCTTTTTATCTGGGTCACAGGAGGGGTGGCATACTGGCCCACCTGTGTAAAGTTCCTCAACTACAGGTGTACCATATCCCTGCGCTGATATCCAGAGCGCCTGTGTCCGTGTGTCTGCTGAAGAGGTGGCAAGGACACCACTGACAATCCTATTTAATTGTGTTGCGGATTTAGAGTTATGCTGCTTTGCGGTCTCCTGGTCTTTAGGACTAGCTAAAAAATACAAATGTTAAAGGAAGTGTAGATAATTCTCTCTATGTATGTATGTATGTATATGGTATATCTTTAGCTGTAACCTAGCCAAAAGGCAGCGGAGTTGTACATGGCCAAAGACAAACATAAAGTCAACGAGTAATAGGAGACGGTTAATTCATTGTGATGTAGTGTTCGATAAAGAGGTGGGACAACAACTCTTTCTCTGTGATTTCCACAATTCACGCTAGTTAGAGAAACATTTTTTGTTTGAGAGGCCACCAAGACAGGTGTATATAAGTCAGTTTGGCTTTAACTTGTTTATATGAATGTTGGCTTGACTACTCTGTCTATGGATATGGGACAACTGATTGTTAAAGGCAGGGCTCTCAAATTATTTTACAAAAACTTATCAGGGTATCTCCGACTCCTGAGTCACCTTTAAATGACTAGCAAAATGGTAGTGCTTATAGTGTCTAAATGCAATTTTAGTTCTGATAAATCTACATAACCTGTTTATATGCATTGAAAGATGCAGACTTAGTGATTAAGTCATACATGCATCAACCTATTTTTAATTAGTGCTTGCACACTATTAATAAACATTAGCTGTGCTATGCGAGAGATCTTGTATAATAATCCATTACGACTGAGCTTTGTTGTTTTTCTCTGACAATGCAGAGGGGTTCCCTTTGACACTCTTACATCTCTCCTACAACGAAATATGTTAGTGTTGAGCCAGTGCATCACCATTTGTACACACTAGAGGCAGCTCTCATATTATAATGATAGGCAATGTCTTCCCTCAAGGTACCTGGTCAGTGTAGGGCACAGTTATGATGAGAAGCTCTTGATGCATGGTGATGTGCCCCTAGACCTCTGGCTCGCTGTTCCATCCAGGAGTTTCTTTTGCACTCATTTTGAGTGTCTAGCAGGCCTTTAATGTCTAGTAATTATATCTGTTCACAATATATACACACTATAATTAGCTAGCCAACATTGTAGTTTTTTTCCTGGTGCCTTTCTTATAAATATAGGGATCTGGCTGTCATAGTTGTGATTTTATTGTGTGCTGTTAAGGATTTTTCTTTTGTTATGGAGGCAATCCTAGATTTTCCATTTTCTCTTTTATGTATGAGGTGGCCTTGCAGAACTACAGCGTTTTGAAAGACTTTTCAGGCAGTTGCTTCTGACTCTAGAGGGGCATCTAGTAAGGACTTGAAGTACTGTGGCTCTGTGAAAGACTTTTCAAGCCGTTGCGTTTGACATGGGAGGAACTTCAAGTAAAACTCTAATACTGCAGCTTAGTGAAAGATATTTAAAGCAGCTGTATTTTACTGAGAATGAGCTTTGAGGTAGTTGCATCTGACTCTTGAGGGGCATCTACTAACGCCTTCCAGAACTGAAGCCGCGTGAAAGACTTTTCAAGTAGTTGCACATGAAACAAGGGGGCTATCTAGCAACAGCTTGAGGTAGTGCAGCTCAGAGAAGGCCTTTTCAGGCAGTTGTATCTGAGTCAAGCGTGACATCAAGTAACACATTTTGGTTCTGCAGTTTTGAGAAAGACTTTACGAGCAGTTGCATCTGACTCAACAGGAACAACTAATAACAACCTGCAGTACTGCAGCTTTGTAAAAAACTTTTCAGTTGCATCTCAAACAAAAGGGCATCAATTAGACCTTCGCTGTACTTCATCTTGGAGAAAGGCCAGACCATTGGCTTTGCCATTGCTTGCTTTATTTTACTTGCAGCAGTCCATCCAGGTGCATATTTTTTCGTGCTTGCTCTCTCTGTTTTTCTGTCTCTCCTCTGTGCTCTTTTTACTCTCCCATCTCCTTCTCTCCAATGCTCTCTCTCTCTCACTCCCCTGAGAATTCTGAACTCAGCAGCAGGACGTCTTCTAACTGTAAAGATAGAAGATTACAGATCTTCTGTTCTGAGGGCCCTCCACTGATTAGTGATCGCAAGAAGATCCTCATTAAAGCTATTGTGCATCATTCAAGCTATTGTGCAGGGTGATAAATGATAAAGGCCCTGAATTCCTTCGGAAAAATAAATCAATATTTACAGCCCGGGAAGATATATTCGAGGCTAACTTAGTATCTAATAATTCCAGCATACAAGAAAAAATTGTCAATGACACTACTTTCTCCCTACAGGCTGCCAAATTCTGGAATTCAATTCTGGCAAACCTAAGAGCCACAGAAAAACACCTGAAATTCAGAAAGCTTGTAAAGAGCTATTTTTTCACTATATGATCATCAGAGAACATTTGTATGATTTATCTGCGAAAACGTGAAATAACACAAATACCAGCAACTCTGTTCGCCAACACATCACCTAAACAATTTCCTGAGTTTCCAAGAGTAGCACATCTTTTCTTGCCATACATTCAACCAGGAACTCACGCTCCAGGTTGAAGGTCCGGCATTCTAAAACCTTTGATGGCACTACTCACTCATTACCGTGTGCCAAGATTATAGAACTACCTTCTAGCAAAGGCAAAAGTCATTGAAAATCCCCTGGTACTCACAACAAAGACTAGAGCGTGCCATTCCCAACATGTCTACCAGGGAACATAAGTAAGACTTACCACATAGAGGAGAGCCTAAGCAAATAACTGCAGCTCTGTTGACCTACACTGCCACTACACTACTTTCGCAGTCCCAATTCTATAGCGGCACAAATGCCTTACCCATATAGTGCTATCTGCTATGTTCTTCAAATTTGAAGAACCTTGAAGAACTAATTTGAAGAACGTAACAGATATCACTATACAAGGAAAAATGGTCCAGCCCTGCATTCCACTGATATTGACTTCCCTCTAAAATTCCCTTTTTTACTTTGACTCCTCCCAACACATCTTTTGCCATTTTGGCTTGATCTACATTTATTGCTTGCTCTTATCTTATTAATCATCATTTCCTAAATACCATGTATTTTACCAATTTGGCCTTTCTTGCACTAAACATTGCAATCACATAATTCCCTTCAAATCCACCTTCACATTTCTCAACTCATCGGCACTAAAGCACACATTTCTCTACTAGCAATGTCTGTTAACTCCCTAATGCAATAAACCCATTCACATAAATCTTAAATTCCTTTCTTCTTTAATTTTTTCTATTGTAAATTTAGCCAATCCTAACCTTTCCCAATCCAAATTCAACTAATCTCAGTTACTGAAAACTGTAGATTTATTGCAGGAAAGAACACACGTGGAGAACACAAGACTAAAACCTATTACTCCAACCAGAAGAATCATAGACTGGTTCATGAGGTGAATTAATCTAAAGAGCACAAGTTGAAAACTAAGGGGCATATTCTCAAGGACTCATCACCGGTTATCGGCACTTTAGCGCCGCAAAAGTGGAGATAGATTTTTCGCCCTATTCACAAGCTGGTGCAAACTGCCGACATCGCCAGTTTCCCTGCGATAGCTACCACAAAATACATTGCCACGGATGAGTGCATCAACGAACGCTAATGATATGCAGAGTAGGCGTTCCCGTGCAAAAACACACGAAAACACCACTTTGCGCGATTCTCAACGACCAGTCAGATCTGCGATGCGAACCAAGAACAGGCGATAAGGCGCGTTAGCTGCAGGGATTTAATACCTGCCTTCTGCTGGTGCTAAGCAGGACGACTACCTGCAGTATGAAAGGGAGCCCAGCCCAGAGCCACATCTGAAGACCCACAGATACCATGGAGCCAATGAACATGCAGCTCGGAGACCCAAGAGGGCCACAACACCCACCGCCACCACCCCCAGGACCCCCCCGACCCCCCGGACTACCACCGCGGCAGCGTAGGACAAGACAGCGGACCTTCCGAAAACGGCATGGTCCCTCAGCCACACAAGTGCAGAATGTGGGGAGGGGTGGGAACCAAGTATGTGTGAAGGAGGCAACTCACCCATGAAGAATAATGTACACAATGCCAAGTGTGGCGGTGATGTGCTGGACAGACCACAGAATGCAGAGCACAGACATGTCCATGTGGACATATGCTGCTGGGGTTTGTAGTGTTGTGGACAGTGGACGCAAACATGTTACCTCAGGCAGTGGGGAAGACCATGGACATGTAGCTGTGCCGTCTCCCCCGTAAGCGTAAGCGCAATGGGCTGGGCAGGCGTACGCCACTCCAGCGTAGGAGTGCGGATAAGAAGGCCGGGGCTCTGGTTCTCTTCCGTGATGGGCAACATGTCTGAAAGGGCAGCACACCTCACCCTGCCGTGACCTCCAGACTCCGTGACACAGGCCCCCAGCGCTTCCAGCGGCACAGCAACATGGAGTCATGTGTGTGCCGGATACTGCCTTAGTCCTACACTGCGGTCAGCAGGTCCCACAATTCAAATCGTGCCACATTTCTGTTAATGGAGGAAACCACTAGTCAACGGACATTGCCCCCAGTGTGGCCCGCCCGGACGACGCATCATCATTGGCTGTGCACCTGCTGAGCGCTCCAGGTGCCACTGACCCTGTGCAACACAAGTCAACGCCACGTGGCAATATTGAGGCAGAATTCAGTAGGCAAAAAACATTGCTCCCAGTGCGGCCCGCCCGGACGACGCATCATTGTTGGCTGTGCACCTGCTGAGCGCTCCAGGTGCCACTGACCCTGTGCAACACAAGTCGATGCCACGTGGCCGTGGGCCCTTTCTGACCGCTGCCTCTGGCCTACACTGCGGTCAACAGGTCCCCCAAGTCAATTTCAGTCTTGATTCATTTATGGCAGAGTCCAGTAGGCAACAGACATTGCTTCCAGGGCGGCCCGCCCGGACGACGCATCAGCAGGCCGCACACCCGCCGAGCGCTTCCGGTGCCACAAACTCAGTGTAGCTCAAGTCATGGACCATTTATGATGTAATCATATGTGTGTGAGTCCAGTTCTGGTGCCCCTACCTCAGTGCACTGCAAGTCATGGACCCTTTATGATGTAATCATATGTGTGTGAGTCCAGTTCTGGTGCCCCTACCTCAGTGCACTGCAAGTCATGGACCCTTTATGATGTAATCATATGTGTGTGAGTCCAGTTCTGGTGCCCCTACCTCAGTGCACTGCAAGTCATGGACCCTTCATGAGTGACTCTGTGTGTGTAATCCGATGATCACTGTTCTAGTTGTTGCCAGCACCAACCACTCCCTGAGGGCTGGCTTACACCCACCCCACACCCATCCAGCACAGGCGTCACTGGACATGTGACCCTGGTAATAAAAAGGGGCCGGGCGCACATGCCCGTAGCCAGTTTCACTATCTATCTAAGTGTGTCCGTGTGGTCATTATGTATGCGTGATGGCCCCTGGTTCTACCACATCACATCGTGCTGTGGACAGCGGACGCAAGCATGTCACCTCAGGCAGTGGGTAAGACCTTGGACATGCAGCTTTGTCGTCCCCCCCTGTAAGCGGAGTGGGCTGGGCCGGCGTACATCAGTCCAGCGCAGGGGTGTTTAGAATTAGCCCGGGGCTCAGGGCGTGGGTCAGTTCTGGCTTGGACTCACGTGGCCACCCACCTTCAATGGCCAACATCACAGTGTCGTTGTCAGGCTTGTGGACATGCGCAGACAGGCATGACAATGGTGTGCCGTTGGAGTGCAAGTGATGCAACCGCGCAGCGCACACAAGTAAATAGGCTCGGGGGGAGGGAGGAGCAGCTGTGAGGCAACGTAACACACAGTGATGCCGCTCATTTGCCACATGCAAGTCATGTCAAACATGAATCCCAAAGTCGCACACATCCCACCCCACACCCAACAAGCCACATCACACTTCATGAATGCAAGCAGATGACAAACTGACATTAGGTATGAAAGCTCCTTTGTCTGAACTATCAGGCGGAAGCACATCTGCACATCCGACCTTGGAATTGCATGTGCCGGCACCCCCTGACAGATACAATAGCAGTTGAGGACGACTCCCACACTACACACAGCCCGATGACAGACCAACATATACACACCCCACACACAGAAGTCCTTGCTCGGAGTTATCTTGCATGGAATGGCCTTCACACTTACTCCCACACCATCCCAGGCATACAACCGTTGCACATTTCAACAGCTCATTGATCCGAGCTGTGGCATTTCATCCACAGAACTGGCGCAGGTCAGAACAGTGCCGCTTCAACCAGAGCCACTAACGCAATGGCAGACCATCCCGGACACATGCACAGCCCCTGTCACGTGGAACTGTACCGTGCATGTATGCTGCATTTACTGGGGGCACTGCCATTGGTAGTGCTGCGGATCAGTTACCGGCTAAGCTTCTGCCTTGCCGTCACCTGCGTGCAGCCTGTGTTGCATTGTCGCTCGTGCATATTCGAGTGGTCCATGGATGTCTGCCTATCCAACAGGACGGTAGCCAAACTGGATTTCGACATGTGTGTGCGCCCCCTGTTGGCCCACGACCATGAGTGTCACCGAGACACCCATCTATGGGATGCCTGGATACTTGGCATACATGCTGGCAGCTGGACCTGGGAGATTGCAGAACTCCTCGTGTGCAGTGACCAAATTGAGCCGCTCCCCTATTGGGCTGTAGTGCTAATTGGTGAAAGGGGGTGGACACAGCACATCTATCCGGACCTGCTAATGGTTAGGCTCGCCGTCCTGTTCGATGAAGTCGACAACAACCTCATGTTGGAAATGATTGCCTACGAAGCTGCACTAGCTTTCATGGACGTGTAACTACGTACCTGCAGACACAACAGTTTGGAACACATTGCACATGTCCCGACACCTTGTTGGAACTTGGGGTTCTGGTCACATCTCCCACCACGACAGTGGACATGGCTGCATTCGCCTGGACTCCGAATACATGAGCGGACAACAACGTGGGTAAACACACACCTGTGAATGGTGCGGCACTCCCCCGGAGTGGACAGCGGCGCTTGGCAACGTTCCACGTTCTGACATACTGCTGCATTGGTCTGCATGTTGTGGCACTTATCTTGGCTGTACTGACATGCATATGCTAATTAAGTCTACGCACCTTCACTTGTATTCAACTGTGATGAGTGTTGATTTGTATGACAATGTGTGTCTCACTGCCTATCTGGGTCACGGCCATATATGCATTACTACACCATCAGGGATGTGGGGTTGTACTAGTACATTATCATCTCACAGTTTCTTGCTATGCCACATGCGAATGGCCATTTTCCACACACAAGCGGCAGCAGTTGTGTCCTCTGTTCTGTTGTGCTGGTGTTGCTGTTTGTTCAACATTGTTGTAAATGTTGCAGTGCTCTGGATCTTATGTGTGTGTGCTGCATTGTAGGTGAGTTGCCCCTTCAGCTCTGATTTGGCTGGCCCTTATCCCTTTCAGGCAGTGTGGCTTTCACTTCTGTGCTTATGCAGTGCTGTGATGTTGCAGACTTGGGTAAATTGGGCTCTTGGTTGGAGTTGTGACTCTTTGCCATGGTTTGTCCGCAGATGTGCTCTACTTAATTGTGCATGTGTGCCATTGTGCCCATCTCCCCCGTCCCCCCAGTCCCTGGTGGTTACTCACCCTGTTGCTGTTGTGTCGGGTCATGTTGAGCAGTGTCCGGTCCCCCAACTCCTGCCACCGTCTCCCCACTGATGACTGTGGTCACCATTTCCTCCATCTCATCCAGCTCCTCCTGTGGCGCTGGACTCCCACCTCCAGTCTGCATTGCTGCCTTCTGGTTGTCTGCGACTTTCTGCTTGGTCTTGCGCTTCACATCATTCTAGCGCCTCTTTACCTCGTCCATTGTCCTCCTCAGCACTCCGACTGCATTCGCCTTGTCCACGATGGACTGCCATATTCCATTTTTTGTTGCCAATGACACAGTGGAGGTGACGAACAGTTATTGATGGTGTTCTATCACCTCCGTGATCAGGATCCTGTTTTCCTGCGGACTGAACCGTGTCTTCCTCTTCTTCTTCTCCTTGCCCTTCCCTGACCCCGAGGACCCAGGCTGGTCCTCCGTTGGGCTTGTGGGGTTCTGGTTGTCCTCTGTGCTTGCTCCGGCTACCTCCATGGTGCTTCGCAGTGGTTTGTGTTTTGTGTTGCCGCTTTTACTGTGCTTTTTGCAGCCTGACTTGTGGGACTTGCAGGCCTGGCGCTGCTTATCGCTGGATTTGTTATCGCGGTTGGGCACATCGCAACTTTTTTCACGTTCGGGTTGAGATTTTTATCGCCGTCCCGGTAATGTTATCGCAGACATTTGCCGCGTTATCGGGGTACTATCGCATGTTACCGCCGTGTTGAGAATGTCACGTTAACACAGAGTTATTTTCCCGCGATAGACGGCGATATCAAAACTTGCGTTAACCTATTTTGGCGATGATTATCGCACGTTCTTGAGAATATCTCCCTAAGTTTACAAATAAACTTTGTATTAACTACTAACCTTGTGTTTCTGGAACAGCATGTTACGCACTGAAAACTGCATCAATGCCTTTTCAGGGCTAGTAAGTGCTATATAAATGCAATTACAGTACAATTCAATATGACTATTTTTCCTTTCAGTGAGTCAAATAATGCGTTTTGCTCTCATACTTGTACAGTGTCCCTTTTGAGTTATGTAGACAATGTCAATAAAATAGTGTGGCAAAAAACAAATGTTTATAATATATATTCCCACGTTTTCACCATTTTTAATTTTGTACAAAAAATCCTAACATGTTGTGGCTGTTTTAGCATTTTCCCATATTCCTTTTTCATACACAACTGATTAAAGCTTGTGTTTAAGCATTGCAGTTCTTAAGTCCCACACCTCTGGCAATCTACCCACATTTATCATTAAAACGTGATTCTAATCACAACATTTGAATTGATATGAATACAGAGAAGGAATGAACGAACATGTGTTATATTTAGCAGAATTCAGTTTTTGATTCTGCCTCTTATTCAACTGAACACCTCCCTAATGTTGAACCAAACTTTGAATTTTACACAGTATTGAGATACAAAGCATGAAACCAGACATTCTGTAGTGCCCCCAGATCTGGCAGAGATTGATAGGGAAGATCTTTGTACATAAACAGCACACTTATTATTTTCTGCTGCATACTTTCTATTCTTGTTCAGAAGCATTCATGTTTGTGTCTGATATCCTAGGTTGATGTGAGATGGCACAATGTTGTTGGAGCCTGGGACAGTGAGGAACATCTTATTCAAGGGACTGATATTTTGATTTATATGATCGGTGAAATCAAGAGGAAGTTCCCTGGTTGGACCGTAGACCAACAACTCAAAGGTATGTGTATTGTTCAAACCACTAGTGGACATTTCATTACATGTGGGCATTTTACAGCTCTCTTACACAGTACAGGGTGGGAGGCACCTTTTGAAGGTGATGCTGCACCTGTACTGCTGCTCTTTAAATTCGCTATAAAATGTGTCAATGAGCTAACACTACTAGTGACATCTACTATGATTTACAAATCACATATTCTTATCCGGTCAAGGCCAACTCAGCCAGGGCCAGACTGGAAACCCAAAGCAGCCCTGGCAATTTTGAAGGACCAGCCCCTGGGAGGAGGAAGGGGGAGTGGGACAGTGGAGGTGCAAGTGTGAGACACTGCTGCTTTTGTTACTGGTGGCCAATATTGCAGCACCACAGCAAAACCGCCCCCCAGTAACAAAAAACTTCCCCCTACTGCTGCAAACTGGCCGCAACCCTTCCAGCCTCCCGGGAAAACACCTGATTCCCGCTACCTCCAGCCTGGCCCTGAAGTCAGCCTTCCATCCTTTTGAGGCTGGTAAATTGATTATCAGTGAATTTGGTAGTATTAATGCTATTTGATACACCTAGAAACAGCAGAAGTGGACAGTAGAACCCTGTATGGAAAAACATTATTCATATGTTAGTAGCCATAGGTGCTTGATGAGAAGCCACAGCCTTCAAATTACTTACCATCGCAGTAGAAATGAGGGTGGATACTAACAGCAGACTGTGATGGTAAAGACAGCGGACCCTTCCAAGCGTAGCATGTTAAGGAGAGTGATTCTGTATGACTGAGCCCTTGAAATACCAAAGAGCATGTATTAGGGGTTCTTGAAGTCATAAGGAGCATATAATGGTGCGAGCTCTAGGTTCCCAGCACTTACCAGTCAGTGGCGCCCTACCAATTTCATCCTCATACCTGTTGTAACATGATATTAGTGTGACTATTTGTTCCCTAGATCAAATGATAAATTGAACCTTAATAATTAAACCACTTGACTAAAATCCAGTGTACAGGGGATTTTGTAAAATCAAATTAGATGGAAGTTACTAGCAATTTTACAAACCTAAATATTTTGTGTCAGGTGAATTGCTCTATGTATGGCCTTCTTTACTAACCATGATACCCAAGCAGGATTCTGCTGCTGAATACCGAGACTATGTATATCGTGGTACAAGAACATTGTGGACAAAATATTGATCATTAAGGGCCATATGTATCAAAGTTTGTGTTTGCGATTCTCAAATAGCGAATTTTTAAGAATCGCTATTTGAGAATCGCAAACGAGATGTATGTAGGATTCGCAAGAAAAATTGCGAATCCTACATATTCCTTAATTGCGATTCGCAAATTGCGAATCGCAGTTAAGGAAACCCTCCCCATTCATTCCTATGGGCCTAGAGGCCCATAGGAATGAATGGGAGGACGGAATGGGAGGACATTCTCAATTTGCGATTAGCAATTAGAGAATCGCAAATTGAGAATGCAATTTCAAGGTTGCAAGGGTGTCCAAAGGACACCCTGTTGCACCCCTGAAATGAGCATGGGTGCACATGTGGTGCACATACATGCCCTAAGGGCATGTATGTGCGCCACATGCCACTTTGAAAAATGCAAAAAAATGCATTTCTCAAAGAAATCGCAAGTTACCACCAACCTGTAGTTGGTGGTAATTTGCGATTCCTTAAGCCAGAATCGCACAACTTAGGTGCTTCATACATTTCATTTAAGGAATCGCAATTTGCGATTCCTTAATTGCATTCGCAAAATAGAAAATCGCAATTTTTGCGATTCTCTATTTTGCGAATGCCTTTTGGGATGATACATCCCAAAAGGCTTGTTCCCGTTCGCAAACGGGCCGATTCTGAGAATCGGCCCGTTTGCGAACGGGAAATGGGCTTGATACATATGGCCCTAAGTGCATAAAGAGGAAGTATAGATTTGCTATTCCTAACTGCACCTCTACGTAGCTTGAAGATATATGTGTTTTATCAAGGTACATATATGTGGAGTTAGGTATAGAAAATCTATAACTACTCAGAATTCTTTTTTTTTTATTCAATATTTTGTCCTCAATATTTGTGTACCTCAATGTTCTGGCTTCAACATTCAAGGGCAATGCCCTCAAACAGAGGTATGCATTCCTTCACGTACTCTGTAGTTCCTAGTCACAACTGGACTCAGTCTTTTACCCACTTTGTCAGTTTCACACTAGCTCCAGGCAAAGTTAACCCCAATGGCTTCCATTCACAGCCAATAGCTAGGTATAAGTGTGTGGAGTGTGTGTGAATACATAAGGGTAAAACGAATTCATCAAAGAGCAGCTTGTGGAATCCACACGCACTGTTGAGAGGCCATTCTTGCTCACTGTCAGAGAAATCTGGTGGGTGGGTGATAGACACACAAGCATTAAGTTGACTAGCCACTGCACTTAGGACTTGACTTCAATCTAGACATTCCTAACAGAGAACTATTCCGAGCACCTTACAGGCACATGGGTTTGCTAAGCCCTACAATTACTATTCATGGTGCCCACTTATGGCTTCATTCCAAGTGCTCTGAAATCCTAGGTTATAATTGCGCACACAGTAAATACCGATAACTCCGACCACATTATAGTCTGGGTATGCATGGACCACACCATTCAGAGTTTACCTGTTCCTAATGAGACATGGCTTATGTTATTGGAGTTTGCGCACATAGGGCCTGATTCACAAAGGTAAACTTACACTTTTGTGTATGTTTACTATTGTTTTTGCTCTTCACAAACTATGAGTTTGCAATTTGAAGTGCAAAACCTTCAGCTATGTGGTAGTTACTGCTAAATCTGAATACTGATTTAAACACAAACATGGCTTTGTACCTGAATTTATATTTGCAGGGCAATTGTAATGAGGCTCTTGATACTTGCTTGCGATCCACAGTTCTTATGTGCGGACATTTTGATATCTTATCTGTATGCCTCTGCTAGTTGAGTTGGGTCAAGGAGGCAAAGACAAGGGTTCCCGTCTGTCCCTTGAACACCTCCTGGGTAGCCTGCCCAAGGCCTTCAAACATTGAGTGAGTGCAAGGGGAGCCTCGGCTTCCCCAGGGCCATACAAATATTCTCTCTCTCTCTCTCTCTCTCTCTCTCTGTCTCTACATACTGCTAATCAAACACCCAGCCCAGTGGCATAGAAAGGTGGGGCGGTCAGCCCAGGGCAGCACAAGTTTTGGGGGCGGCAGCGGCCCCCCGCTCTTACATGCGTTTGCTGTGGGGGGCGGAAAGCACAGAATTCATCGCCAGCACCCCTTCCACTCTTCAGAGCGGCTGCGAGTGGCAAAGGCAGGGACCATCACAGGCAGCAGAGTGCCTAGTTACGCCACTGACCAAGCCCACAATACTTTCCCTTTATTAGGTCTCACCTGCGTTGTCAAAGAAATGTTACATACTGTAACAATACTTACGTGGGCTCTGGGTTAGTCCATCACTTACCATTAGATGGCTTTCTTGCCAATTTATTTATTTATTTATTTTATTTTAGGGAATTTATTGAGCGCACGTTCACCGAAAGGTCTCTTGGCGCTAAGTTGGAAGCCGTCCCGCGATACAATCTAACAATCGGCTTAGGTGAATAGCCAAGTTTTCAGTTTTTACCTGAAACACATGTAATCCAGTGTTTGTCTGATATCAATTGGTAGAGAGTTCCAGAATTTGGGGCCTAGCATAGAAAAACGTGAACCACCCATTCCCTTGCGCTTAAATCTTGGAATCGTCAGCAGATTCATTGTAGCTGATCTAAGGTTCCGTTTGGGGAGGTTCTGTGAAATCTTTGTAGAAATAAATTTGGGGCCCCTATTGTGGAGTGCATTGAAAAGCATGCAGCCTGTCTTAAACATAGACTGCTGAACCACGGGAAGCAAGTGAAGCTGCTTCATCAATGGCTTAGTATGGCAGTGTCTTGGTAGCTGGAAGATTACTCTGGCAGCTTGGTTCTTTATCAGCTGAAGCCTGTGAGTTTGTTTTGCTGGGAGACCTAAATAGATAGTATTGGCATAATCCAACCTGGACATAATCATGGCCAACATGATCACCACACTTGCTTCCCTAGTAAAGAATCTCCTGATCTTTTTGAAATTCCTTAGTTGATAGATGTACGATGACGTGACCAAGCTAATCTGTGCGTGCATAGATAGGTTGGCGTCAATTTGGATGCCAAGGCTCTTTACGGAGTTCTTTGGGATAAGTGGAGTGCCTAATGTAAACGGCCAGTGTCCTGGCGTCCAATTGTGTAGTCTGTTGTTTGATATGACTATCTCTGTTTTATCAGAGTTCAATTTGAGATGGTTATGACTCATCCAGTCTTTAATAAATAGCATGGTGTTTTGGAAAAATGCCTTAGAGTCCTCCGTCTCGTCTATTGGGAAAATCATCTGCATATCGTCTGTGTAGTTGTAGACCTTAACCCTCCTACATTGGAGGGAATGAATCAAGGGCCAGATATAAAGGTTGACCAGGTGGGGGGACAGGGACGAGCCTTGTGGTACACCGCAGATGGTATTGATCCTGGCCGAATTATAGGACGCCAACCTAACAGACTGGGTGCGATCCCTCAAAAAGGATTTCATCCAGTCCAAGGCTGTTCCTCTCAGACCTGCCGCTGCCATTCCATCCGCTAATATTGTGTGATCCACGGTATCGAATGCAGCCGACAGGTCGAGCAGGACCAGTGCCTGCGTACACCCCTTCTCTGCTCCCTCCTTCAGGTCATCCACTACACTTAAGATGACTGATTCGGTCGAGTGTGATGGCCGAAGGCCTGCTTGATGAGAGTCCAAAAATGTAGTCTCTTCAATGAAGACGCATAGGAGTTTTGCTACATGAGCATCAAGAATTTTTGCAGGATATGGAAGGAGCGAGATAGGTCTGTAGTTGCTCAATTGTCTGGGATCTAGTCCGACTTTCTTTTGAAGCGGGATTAACACTGCCTCTTTGAAAGCCCATGGAACCATGCCTTTCTCCAGAGATAGATTGAGCAAAGAGAGGATGGTATCTGGATAACAGGCGAGAATGTCTTTTTGTATAGCAGAAGGACAAGGGTCTTTAGGTGAGCCAGATTTTACTTTGTTACTTAATTCTGTAAATCGATCTAAGGTTATGTTCTGAAAGGTAGAGAGTGTTACCGTATTTGTGAATTGCTGATGTGATTTCCAGTCCTGTGAACTAGGAATGATGGAATCTTGTATTGTCTTAATTTTGTTCACAAAGAAGTCATTCAAGTCGTCGCATAAGGCCTGCGAGGGAATGATGGCAGGTGTAACACGGTCCAGGTTGGATAGTTCTTTAACTATATTAAAAATGTCTTTTGATTTATTTTCTGAGCTTAGAACTCTATTCGTAAAGAAGGCTTTTTTGCCTCCAAAATGGCTGCTTTATAGTGTGTGAGAGGTTTTACATATGCTTTCCTTATTGCAGGAGAGTAGCTTCTCTGCCATTTCCATTCAGCCTGGCGGGTTTTTAGCTTTGCCAATTTCAGTTCTACGGTGAACAACTTAGAGGCCTCATACCGCCTCAAGCAACTCTCTTTCCTTTGTAATGCGGCATGAATCTCACTCGCTCTTATTTGCCAGTTAGTAATTGCTGTCTCAAACTCATCAACTTTGTCTATTCTAGGCGGTAGCGTAGATTCCAGGGTATTATGGAACTCTGGCAGACTGATACGATTCCAGTACCTTGTTAGTAGTTCAGGGCCGGCTAAGGGTTTAGCTAATGATAGACCACTTAATGTAAAATGTATTAAGTGGTGGTCTGACCAAACACATGGCTTAACAGTTAAGCTGTGGACCAAGAGGTTAGTGGTCCATAACTGGTCTAATGCATGTCCTTTAATGTGTGTGGGCTCGTTTATGTGTCCTTCTAGATTAAAATTTTCCAATAGGTCTGTTAGCTCCTTAGAGCCCCGGCTCCCCTCTTCCTCATTTGACCAGCAATTCACATCTCCAGCTAACAATGTTTTCATATAGTCTATGGTTAAAGGGGCAAGATAATTTGCCAGTTCGCTGGTGAATTCCCCCATTGCAATAGGGGGCCTATAAATCAGGACACACACCAATGTGGACGCTGGAGAGTTTAATTTTAATGTGAGGTTATCCACCAATGCCACTTCTAATGGGGCAATGGTGGTGACAGAAAGGTCCTTTTTAACAACTGCTGCTACCCCGCCTCCTCTTTTTCCAGGGGGTCTGTTAGCCTGCAAAAGATGGTAGTTGCCAGGTAGCGCTGCTATATATCAGGGGTAGATTCCATAGTTAGCCAGGTTTCTGTGAGTAATAATATATCTGGGGCTTTGGTATCTAAAAGATTAAAAATTTCTAGCTGGTGCTTGACCATGGAACATGTGTTTAAATACACTATATTTAACTCTTTTGGTGCTAATTGCTTTATCCTCGGTGTAGCGCATTCGTGCTTATTAGGAGAGGTTTCAAGCGCAGGGATAGTCAGTAACATAGCCGGATCAAGATTTAGGAGGCCTTACCTTGCTAACTTGTTTTTGATTATGGGGTCAATCGTCCGCTTTGCCTTGGATGCCAGAGATCCCAATTCATTGCGATCTCTGGCAAATGAGATTGTCAATCTCATTTGCTTGCTTCTTATTTAAGGATTTTTCCTCCTTTTTTCAAATTTGTCCTGCCCCTGGGTCATAACTTCTTTACCATCCTTTTGATTGGGTGAACTTATATCCTTCCACTTCTTACATTGAGGGAAGTACATTTTTCTTTTTATCTTAGGACTTGATGGGATTGCAGGTGTTTTCTTGATCGCTCCCTCATGTACTGCTTACCCCTCAAATCCCCGCCCCCCGTACTCTGAGCTGTTACCCCAGTTCCTCTGTTTCTCTGTTGCGTAACCTGGCCCTCCCCCTTCAGGCATTTGTTTTTTAAATGTACTTTTGAATCCTCCCAGACATCTCCATTGCTCCTCTGCACATCTCTGTCACAATTTTATTTTGTATCAAGGAAAGGGGTTTTCGGGCAAGGGCAGCAGCTAAAATTTACTACTAGGCCTATCCTTTTTCTTAAATCCCCTTAATGCTGCTCCAAGGTTGGCGTTCTCCATTTAAAAACGGTATATTAAAATTAAAAAAATAGTCACTGCATCATGACAGATACATGTGTATGTGTGGTGATGTATGAGCGTATATACATCATCACACTGAAGCTATTTTGTTTTGCTAATTATATTGCACATTGGTAAAAAAACATTTTTTCTATTTGACGAACTAGCACAGTGTAGGTAAAAGGCATTGCCAAAGCCAAAAGGGGTGGTAACACTTTGAAATTCAAGACCTATTAGTTTTGCTAGTCCTTGTCCCAACCTTGCTGAGAACGAAAATTAGGCTGAAAGGTCCAGGCAGTCACTGTTAGCGGGATATTCTCAAGAACGTGCGATAATCATCGGCAAAATAGGTTAACCCAATTTTTCATATCGCCGTCTATCGCGGGAAAATAACTCTGTGTTAACGTCGTATTCTCAACACGGGGCTAACATGCGATAGTTTCCCGATAACGCATCAAATGTCTGCAATAAAATTACCGGGACGGCAATAAAAATCTAAAGCCTAACGTGAAAAAAGTTGCGATGGGCCCAACTACGATAAAAAATTACAGCGATAAGCAGAGCCAGGCCTGCAAGTCCCACAATTCAGGTGGGAAAAACCACTATAAAAGCGGCAACAAAAAACACAAACAAAACACAAACAACTGCGAAGCACCATGGAGGTAGTACAGAGGACAACCAGAACCCCACAAGCCCCACAGAGGACCAGCCTGGGACCGCGGGTCAGGGAAGGGCAAGGAGAAGAAGAAGAGGAACCAGCGATTCAGTACGCAGGAAAACCAGATCCTCATTACGGAGGTGATAGAACACCACCACCAACAGTTCATCACCTCCACTGTGTCATTGGCAACTAGAAATACAATATGGCAGTCCATTTTGGCCAAGGTGAAAGCAGTCGGAGTGAAGAGAAGGGAAGTGGACGACTGCAAGAAGTGCTGGACTGATGTGAAGCGCAAAACCAAGCTGAAACTCGCAGCCAACCTGAAAGAAGCAATGCACACTGGAGGTGGGAGTCCAGCGACACACCAGGAGCTGTATGAGATGGAGGAAATGGTGACCTGAGTCATCATTGGGGAGACGGTGGCAGGAGTTGTGGGACCGGACACTGCACAACATGACCTGAGCCAACAGCAACAGGGTGATTAAAGACCAGGGACTGGGGGTACAGGGGGAGATGGGCACAATGGCACACATGCACAATTAAAAGTAGAGCACATCTGCGGACAAACCATGCCCAAGAGTCACAACTCCGACCAAGAGCCCAATTTACCCAATTCTGCAACTTCTCAGCACTGTATAAGCACAGAAGTGAAAGGCACACCGCCTGAAAGGGATAAGGGCCAGCCAAATCAGAGCTGAAGGGGCAACACACCCACAATGCAGCACACACACATAAGAATCAGAGCACCTCAACATTGACAACAATGTGGTACAAACTGCAACACTTTCACAACAGAACAGAGGACACAACTGCTGCCGCTTATGTGTGGAAAATGGCCATTCGCATTTGGCATAGCAAGAAACTGTGAGATGAGAATGTACAAGTACAACCTCACATCCCTGATGGTGTTGAAATGTCAACTGTCCCGCATCAAATAGGCATCTCCTCACAAACAGTCACAATGTACATTGTCATGCAGTCTGTTAGTAAACTTGTACAATGCCTGAACATACATGTGAACACAATGTCAATCTGCATCTCCCCTTCACATTGCAGAGGGAGAATCAACACCTCCTGCAGAGCAGACCCAACAACTCAGCACTGATGATGAAGCGGACCTCCCCAACATCGACACCGACGCCCTCCAACAGCTCATGGACAGCTTCGGCACCCCACCTCCAGGAGCAGGGCAGCCCAGCTGCATCGAGGAGTCCCCACCCCCTGCACAGACCACACAGCAGGAAGCACCCACCACCACGGCTGTCTCCTAGGACCCCCACGACCAACACATGGCATTCCAATTCCGTGTGTTAGGGTGCCAGGAGAATATGTCTGATCAGCTGCGGGTGGGGTTCGACCTCATGGCAGCCAAACTAGATGCCATACGTGGGTGTCTAAGTCCCATCAGGGACGACTTACAGTCCCTAACGGACACCCACTGTCCGCTCCATGCTCTCCAACAATCCATGGCTGACATCGCTGGAGTCATGACTCTGAGCCAAGAACAACTGTCTAGTCAGGGTGGCTCCAGCGATGTCAGCCGGGAGTTGGGACACATGTGGAGGATCATGGAGAACATGGAGCGGATGCAGGTGGAAAGAATGTTTGCCATGGCTGCACACCAGCGAGATGTAGCTGTGATCTTCCATGCCCTGCAGATCCTCGTCATGGCATTGCCGCCACAAGGCCTGGCGCGGATGAATGCTGCTGCTACTACTCCATCCACATCTCCGCCCCCTGAAGTGTCAGTGCCACACAGTGTGGCAGACATTCCACCTCCGGCCCCTGATGTGTCAGTGCCACACAGTGATGCAGACTAAACACCACCACCCACATGTGAGGCACCTGACACATCAGAGGACGAAGATGATGATGAATCTGGCTTTGTGGTAAGAATTAAGTGGTAGCATTCATCTCCGCCATATGGCCTGTTTCAGCTTGGTTCTGCCCTCTGCATCATGCCCTGGAATAACACCTTCCACTGTCCCCCGATACACTCAGCGACACTCACCTTGGATCTCGACATGGACTGCTATATTTTGTTTGGTTACCAATGACACAGCAATCACACTGCGGACTGAAGTCTTCCTCTTCCGATGAACTTGTCAATCCCTAAAGGACTCTGGCTGGCCCTCCACGGGGCAACAATGTAAAGTGGGGTTTGCATGGCCCTGACTGGTCCAGCTTCAACACTCCACTGAATGCGAATAAAACATTCTAATTCACACAGATGTGTCATGGCTATGAGCAATCAAGTATGAAAGTATGGATGAATGTAGGGACAGTGATTCCACAAAAAGGTACTCCCTGGGTAATGCTATCAATGCGCATGTATGGCCGTGACCCAGAAAGGCAGTGAGACACACATTGTCATTCAAATCAACACTCATCACAGTTGAATACAAGTGAAGGTGCGTAGACTTTATTAGCATATGCGTGTCAGTACGGGCAAGATAAGTGCCACGACATGCAGACCAATGCAGCAGTATGTCAGAATTAGGGGTGGGCGGAATTTGCGTAGTCGCGCTACGCAAAGCTCCGCGAAACGGTAAAAAATCTCCGCGAGCACGCAAAAGTTCCGCGAACACACGGAATTGCTTGTTCCGCCCGTTCGCGATGCTTTTTTCCTGTTCGCGAACGCTGTTTGCGTGCTCGGGGAGAAATATCTCGCGAACACGCATTTTGAAAGCGCGAACAAGCAAAAAATTCTGCGAAGCCGCAGATCGCGGAATTTTGGGCAATTTCGCGTTCTCCGCGGAACAAGAAATTACCCAAATTCCGCGAGTGGAACGGAATTTACCGCCCAGGCCTAGTCAGAATGAGGAATGTTGCCAAGCGCCGCTGTCCACTCCGGGGGAGTGCCTCACCTTTCACAGGTGTGTGCTAACCCGCGTTGTTGTCCGCTCATGTATTCGGAGTCCAGGCGAATGCAGCCATGTCCACTGTGGGATATGTGACCAGATCTCCAAGATGCAACCAGGTGTTGGGACATGTGCAGTGGGTTCCAATCTGTTGTGGCTGCAGGTACGTAGTTACTCGTCCATGAAAGCGATTGCAGCTTCATAGGCTATCATTTCCAACATGAGGTCGTTGTCGACTTCATCAAACAGGACGGCGAGGCAATCCATTAGCAGGTCCGGCAGATGTGCTGCGTCCACCCCCTTTCACCAATTAGCACTACAGCCCAATAGGGGAGGGGTTCAATGTGGTCACTGCACACGAGGAGTTGTGCAATCTCCCAGGTCCAGCTGCCAGCATGTATGCCAAGTATCAAGGCATCCCATAAACGGGTATCACGGTGACACTCCTGGTCGTGGGCCAACAGGGGGCGCACACACATGTCAAAATCCAGTTCAGCTACCGTCCTGTTGGATAGGCAGACATCCATGGACCACTCGCATATGCACGATCGACAATGCAACACAGGCTGAACGCAGGTGACATAGGCAAGGCGGAAGCTTAGCCGGTAACTGATCCGCAGCTCTACCAATGGCAGTGCCCCCAGTAAATGCAGCATACGTGCACGGTACAGTTCCACGTGACAGGGGTTGTGCATGTGTCCGGGATGTTCTGCCATTGCGTTAGTGGGTCTGGTTGAAGCGGCACTGTTCTGACCTGCGCCAGTTCTCTGGATGAAATGCCACAGCTCGGATCAATGAGTTGTTTGAGTGTGCAACGGTTGTACGCCTGGGATGGTGTGGGAGTAAGTGTGAAGGCCATTCCATGCAAGGTAACTTCGAGCAAGGACTTCTGTGTGTGGGGTGTGTATACGTTGGTCTTTCGTCGGACTGTGCGTAGTGTGGGAGTCGTCATCAGCTGCTGTAGTATCTGTCAGGGGGTGCCGGGCACATGGAATTCCGAGGTCGGAGGTGCAGATGTGCTTCCGCCTGATAGCTCAGACAAAGGAGCTTTCATCCCTAATGTTAGTTTGTCATCTTTTTGCATTCAAGAAATGTGATGTGGCTTGTTGGGGGTGGGGTGGGATGTGTGCAACTTTGGGATTCATGTTTGACATGTCTTGCATGTGGCAAATGAGAGGCATCACTGTGTGTTATGTTGCCTCACAGCTGCTCCTCCCTCCACCCGAGCCTATTTACTTGTGTGCACTGCGTGGTTGCATCACTTGCACTCCTACGGCACACCATTGTCATGCCTGTCTGCGCATGTCCACAAGCCTGACAACGACATTGTGATGTTGGCCGTTGAAGGTGGGCGGCCACGTGAGTGTAGGCCTATGGTAAGGATAGGGCGGACACAGATGTAGAGTTCATGCCTGGCTGAACTCGTGCTGCGATTAAGGCTAGGCATTTGGCTCATGCTGCGGCAATACAGATACACAACACTTGGCATGTATGAGCCAAGACCCCAAGCGGTCTTGCGCTCCTTCATTTCTCAGTTTGTGCGAGCCCGCCCTCCGTGTGCATGCTACATTGCAACATTGCCGATTGCGGGCCGGGTGGCGCCGACACTACAACAGAGACACACGCATTAGTTACTTCCTTGTCCAGGCCAGAACTGAACCACGCCCAGAGCCCCGGGCAAATTCTTCACACCCCTACGCTGGACTGGCGTACGCCGGTCCAGCCCACTCTGCTTACGCTTACAGGGGGGAACGACAAAGCTACATGTCCAAGGTCTTACCCACTGCCTGAGGTGACATGGTTGCGTCCACTGTCCACAACACTACACACACCAGCAGTATATGTCCACATGGACATGTCTGTGCTCTGCATACTGAAGTCTGTCCAGCACATCACCGCCACACTTGGCATTGTGTACATTCTTATTCATGGGTGACTTGCCTCCTTCACACAACCTTGGTTCCCACCTCTCCCCACATTCTGCAATTGTGTGGCTGAGGGGCGATGCCGTTTTTGGAAGGTCAGCTGTCTTGTTCTGCGCTGCCTCGGTGGTAGTCCGGGGGGGGTCAGGGGGTGGCCTGGGGGTGGTGGCGGTGGGTGTTGTAGACCTCTTGGGTCTCCGAGCTGCATGATCAGTAGCTCCATGACATGTGTTGGTCTTCAGATGTGGCTCTGGGCTGGGCTCCCTTTCATACTGCAGGTTGTCGTCCTACTTAACACCAGTAAAAGGCAGGTGTTAAATCCCTGCTGCTAACGCGCCTTATTGCCTGTTTTTGGATCGCATCGCAGATCTGGATGGTCGTTGAGAATATCGCGAAGTGCTGTTTTCGTGTGTTTTTGCACGGGAACGCCTACTCAGCATATCATTAGCGTTAGTTGTCGCTCTCATCCGTGGCGATGTTTTTTGCGGAAGCTATCGCTGGAAAACTGGCGATATCGGCAGTTTGCACCAGCTTGAGAATAGGGCGATAAATCTATCGCCACTTTTGCGGTGCTAAAGTGCCGATAAATCGGCGATAAGTCCTTGAGAATATGCCCCTTAGTGTTCCCATTTACTTCCCATGCTAACCTACAGCAGGATACATTACTCAAAGTATGTTCAAACATAAACATTTTCCGTCTCATTCTTTCTCTAGCGATATCTCAGAAATACTTACCCAATTAATCCCCCTACTTACAACGACTTTGTAAATAGAATCCATTCCTGAGTTCTTCTACTTCCAAAGAAGTAGAAGACCTCAGGTAGTGTTGCTCTGTTACTTGCACACAGTTCACCCATGGAAACAATATTAACCACGTCTCCCTTGATAGACCTAAATTGACACACCTGAGGTTTTAAGAACGGGTTGAACAGAAGCTATGGTATAATGTGGGAAGAGATTTTACAAAAGTAATTTCCACCGTCAACACTTAAATTAATCACTGGTGTTTTTGTACAATTTCATAAACCATGATTTATTTTGCTCATTGGCTAGCATAATAGACGTGGGTCCTGTGCTCACTACACCGCTGGATTCAAGCTAGCCTGGCTGATGAAGGGTGATGCCCTGAAACCGGTCCCAGGATGCTTGTTTCCTGTCCAGGGAGGACCTGGCTTAGCAGTTCGGACTGGGAAGTTCCCACAAGGAACAGGGTCAAGACTGATTTGCATATGGCTGGATCCAAAATGGGGTGGTGTGGTGAGCAAAAGAATGATGGATTTAACCCAGATCCTTGTGACTGGGGGTGAATGTTTGCAT
>CAWUFW010025126.1:0-49465 GCA_963921515.1 Calotriton arnoldi
TGCAATTTCAATAAAACAGATTTGAAAAGATTTAACCTCACTATAGAATGCAGATTTATTTTGCAAAATGTGTTTTGAAGTTGCAAAGTAGCATATATTTGTACAGAATTAGCACACATTTTAAAGTGTAGAGAAGCTAAAATACAGCTCGTGATTTAGTTTTGCTTTGAAATCTTTATCGCTGACCTTCAGATAAGAATGTAATGTTTCCCTCTCTTTTTCTCTGTGAAAGAAAGAAGCTTCTTATAATTTACAGTCTGTAACTTGCTTTTATCAGTATTCAGTTGCTTTTATACAAAGCCTAATTAATTTCATTAGCTTACAGTAAAGGGGAAAGCACACATTTTTCTTCTGTATTATTGTAAAGTGTATTTAATGTTTCCTGCCTAAATAATAAGTTCTTGTTGGAGCTGATACCATTATGTTTAGTTGAAATAAATGTTTCTTTAGCAGAAGGTTAGGAGATGAAGTCATTTAGAGTAAGATTCAAACGAGTCACAAGAACTTTCCTGATTGATGACGTGAGCAGACAGCTGAGGGGTGTTGATGTCTTTCTGCACTTCAATTGGATGGAGGACTAAGACCAATGTCACGTGTTTTGAAACATTTTGCTGAACTATATAGGCGTTCCTAGCTGAGGTGTGGGGGCTTTTTTTAGCAGGAGTTTTGCCGACTCTTACAGATTCTTTTTGAGTTCTGCAGAGAAAGGAGGTGGGGAGGGCAGACTCTGAGGGAGATCAGATAGGCTCATATGGAGCTGAACGAGAAGAGAGAGAATCAGCTGTAAGGGGACGAGGGAAGTTTAGATGCAAGCTTTTTGTTAAAAACCCTAAGCTTTATACTTTGATTAACTGACTTTGCCAAGGCTTATTTGCTCTAATCTTTATTTCTCTTTATGGGAGATTTTGCAGTTATTGATTATTGATTTACCTTCATGCTAAGCTCACTCTTGCTAATATTTCTTGAACTCTTCATGAGTTCTGACTGACATCATTTGTGCCTCATATTCTTAGAATAGGGATTCTTTCCTTTATGGAACGCGCTGTATGCAATTTATGATATACTCTGTATTGACTCTATTTTCTATTCTCAATTCTGTATCCTGATAGATATCTGACTAATGAATGAAGAGTCAGAGAAACTTAAATTTTGATTGGAAAATAAATCCCTTTAAAACTACCCACAACTCTACTCTCATTATTTGACTAAAATATTTATTTGCATTTGATTTGCTCATGTTTATAAGGGAGTCCTTCTGGTCATAACACGGTGGAAAAGATCCATCGCCTTGCGCAGAAACAAGAGTAATGGTAATTAAAAGTAAATGGTGCTTTTGCAAGGAGAGATTACCATGAGATTTCCGCGCTAACAGGGGTCACTCTCCAGAACAAATATGACTGTAGCCTCGTGCTGGAATTTGACTGTGTCACAGCTAGGCTGTATGACAGTTGCAAAACTGTGCATCTATTCCAATCACAGGTCAATACCATAAGAAGTCATGCTAGCTGGCTGGAGTGAGTTGTTAAGAATGTGTGCACTAGAGCTAAACTACTACAGTAACTGGACCAGTGAAACCCACCAGTGGCAAACCATAGATTCCTTTTAAATGTCCTGGTATTAGAATTAAGAACTACAAGCAGAGGTTGAGATGAATAATTATGAAACAGTGTGGGTTGAGCGGAAAATAGAGAATATCGTGCAGCAATGCAATGAAAGAATACGAACAAATCGCAAACAAAAGTAATAAAATAATGAGAACTGTATGCACTATCACCATGAAAAAACTCAGCAAAAGATGATGAAGATACTTGAAATAACACTGCGTTCACCCCATGAATGAATTTCAATAGTAGCAACATTTAACAGTAGTTAACATGGCCTTCTAAAGAACTCTACGCATATCTGTTTACTCAAGGTCTCTCAGCGATGGTGGGTTAATTCAGGGCATAGACTCTTAACTAGACAATCACAGGCTGTCCTAGACCAGTTTTTTGAAGAGCAAATAATATAACCACAGGTATTCAGCATTCCATAAATTCATCTACATTATTTTTATTTTGCAAAGGCATCAACACATAATAACTTATAAGGTGTCACATTACCCAACTCAGAGAAGTCAATGATCAGGAATTATATCATAATTAGCAAGTGAAACATCACTGTTAAGTGATGAAAACCATGGATCAACTTACTTTATCAGAAGGTAAATAAGTCAGACTCAGAATGTCCCAAAACGTTTTTAATAGTCGTAACATGCGCCCTTTATTCTTTATGTTGGCATTTCAGGGCTGATTTAGATTTCAGTGGATGGTATATACTCTGTCAGGGCGATGGAGTAAACTACTCCATCTCCCTAATGGAGTACCCATCCCAGAATTTAGAGATGACACAGCAGACATCTCTTACATTGGCAGGAACCGCAGCCACGGCGGTTCCTGTCAATGCATTGAAAGTTTGACGAACGACTAAATCAAAATGACAGAGACGTATGACAAACTTTTAATGTTTTTTTTATGTTCAAAATCAAAATCCCAAAGAGGGATTCTTCTTTTAAATAAAAAAAGCAATGACCCCCTTGCCACAGGAGTTTTCTCCCATGGTGTGGGGGTCATTTTGCAGTTTTCATTGCCCCCTTACTGCAAGGTTTTTCTTGCCAGATAGTGAAAACTTGTCATTTGATTGCCTACTCTAAATAAGGAAGGATTGCATCCATCACTTTTACGTATACTAAAGCTATAACCGACTGATGAGAGTACTAAGGTTAAAACCGGTCTGGGTTGTTGGTGCTCTGGTTCAGGGAGGACCTGGCCTCGACTGTTCCCTTTGCAACACGGTCAAGACTGATTTGCATACCGCTGGGTCCAATCTGAGGTGACATGGTGTACAAAATAACGATGGACTGGGATTCAGCATGAGTAATTATGAGTGGCTGAGATTAATTCAAGCATTCTATCCATCACTTTTTTGTACACCTCAGTGTAACTCTTTCAAATAAGCATATCCACAGACTTCTACAGCAGAATAAAGTACTGTAAGGAGAAGCTTTAGTTTTTCTCACATTTTTCATTAACACGCCTTCAAAATAAGGCCCCACCTATTTGTAAGGTATGACTGCAGCTAACACTAGACACACTCCATCTATACCTTGCTTTAATGAAGTACTGCCTGCACTTAAAACTTCACTGGGAGCTATAGTGTGTACAGAATAGTTTTTACCATGCTGAATGGGACTTGTCTCCAGGATTACACTGCTTCTATTTGCGGAGCAGTAGCTTGAATGATGATATCAGTGATGTGATCAGCGATGTCATCAATAATGTCATTTGAGATGTCATCTGCGATGTTATCAATGATGTCAATTTCCAATGTGTGAGGTCATAAGCAGGGCATGGCTGGGGCCAAATTATACTTAACTCAGTAAACAATAACAGGTGAATTTCAGTGTTTTTTAGTTTTTTAAATGTTAGTGTTTATGTTATTAAAACACTTAGGGGCCCATTACGATACCCGGCGTAAATAAATCCGCCAGGCATGGAAGCGGCAAAATTCCGCCCGCATACACCGTCTGAACACCGACCACGCCATTACGATAACACAAACCGAAAACCGCCATCGGCGGAAAAATCACACAAAATACCGCCCGCCATCGTCCGAGTCGGAGTCAAACCGCCCGCCACGGACGGAAACACGCCCGACAACACAAAACCGCCCGCCCTCACGGCCGACACACCGCACGTGAAATTACGATCACACCGCCATGAGCGCGGGAAAACCACAAATATACCGCCCGCCAGCGCAAACAACGCCGATGCCAATCGACACGGCAGAAACCATGGCGCCCACGTCCCTGCACAGAAACCATCCGCCCACAAAACCAATAGCACACAACATGGCCAATAAGTCCACACAGCAAGGCACGCACAAATACACAAGCACAGTACACATCCCGAAAACACCCCCTGGACAAACAAAAACTACAAAGGCCAGAACACCAGACACAACACACCTGAAAACAACAGACCATGAGGACACACCCACATAGGTAAGTACAAAAGCAGAACTCCCACAGACCACAACCCCTTGCAACATCGCAAACCAGAGAGGAGAGGAGAGGACACAGTGACACAGCAAGGACAGCAGCACACCACAGAAACGCACACATCACAACCACCACCACCACCACCACCAAACACCGGCACCACAAACCCCTGCACATTACACAACACACACCGCACCAGCACCACAAACAACATGGCACCACAAAGAATGCCCAAGTTCACGCCCATTGAGTTGACGGTCATGGTCGACGAGATCATCAAGGTGCACCCACAAATCTATGGGAACATGGTCCAACACACACCACTAGCCACCAGAAACAGAATGTGGAACCGGATCGTAGACCAGGTCAATGCAGTCGGGACCCTGCCCAGGAACAGAGTCGAAATTAACAAACGGTGGAATGACGTCAAGAGCCTGGTCAAGAAGAAGGAGGGCAAAAACAGAGAGCTGGCTGCCGTCACTGGCGGGAGGGAATCCCGCGCTCTTCAAGACCTTCAAAGCGTGGGAGGAGAAGGTGCGAGTCATCATACATCCCGAGATCCTCGCCGGATTAGCAGGGGGAGTGGAGGCTGGTAAGTACAAACTAATGTATACCAGCACACCGCTATGTACTCACATGCACTACCACCATGCCACAGCTCCCAGGGACAAACACCCCCATGTCCAGCACACAATACACAACACATCACACACACATGCAACAGACACCACCACACACAGCCCAAACAGAACAACTGTAAGATGCGTGGGGACATGTGTACACTCAGCCAGCCACGTAACCACCAACAGGTCCCCAAATATGCCAGAAGCGCCACAACGAGCACCCACCACACCCATGTGTCCGCCATAGCTGCACTAACCGACAAGTAACAGTTAAGTGGCAGGAACACAAAGTGCAGTGGGTGGGAGGGTGGACAGCCCAAGTACAAAACACACCAGGCCCCTAGTCCCACAGTACAGCAAGGAGGAGCATCCCCCACACCCCACAGCCACGTGTCAGCCACCGCAGTGCACAACGACAGCCGAAAGGTAGACATCACGGTCCACAGCAATCGGTGTCAGTGGGTGTCCAGCCACCACTACGACCCACAACACCCCCCACCCCCACAGACCTGCAACATGGAGCACACCCCGCTTAGAACCATGTGGCATCCAGTACAGTGCACGCCCGAACAACCTGCAGGTGGGAAACTGGACAGGGCTGGATTACTGGAGGCATGAGGGCCGTAACACGACCAACACATGGGACATGTCACGTAGCAGACGAACACGCAGCACCGCCCACCGTCACGAACAAGTGAACAATGTGCACACGGACATGAACCACAGACTCACACCCCACATGACCCATCACAAACACAGCAACACCCAAGGAGCCACGTCTGCATGCACAAGCCACACTGAACATAGTACCACACGGCAGCCACTGTGCAACCCATCACACACAACCGAAACACCATTGAAGTCCAGTCCATGTAGCCCCTACTGCCTGTCAACCACACACCCCACAACTACGCCTATGTAAGACAAACAACACTAGACGCAACAGAGCGGAACAACATAAATGCACACGAACACCACTGAACCCATCAAACACACAGACACACCATGCACATACAACATACCATCCATCCCATCCGTCAGCCCCAGTCTCATGAAAGGCATGTCATCCGCACAGCTGCCACATATACAGCAGTCACGCTAAGACACTCCAAAGTACTGCTGGAGAGTGCAAGCTTCACTTTGTAATGCTTGCATGGTCGCACAGTAACCCACAGTACTGCTGCACGACCACAAAAGAGGGCCTCCCTGAGTCCCGCAGTAGGCCCTTGGGACCTCATGGGGAGGCCTCACTCCCCATGAGGTCCCCATGTCTCGCACCCCAAAGGGCCTCTAACTTTTGTTGAACACTTATGTAGAATTTATGGGAGCGCTGGACCTCAGGGTAAACCTGGGTAAAGTTCACACTATAACCAGTGGGTCCCCCTCATGTCAGCTTCACTTGAAGGGCACATTATGAAAACACATCAGTACCTTTTCATAGTTGGGTGCACAGTTTGATTTTGGTAGCACCTGGAAACAGCAAATTGCCACCAGACAGAACCAACTTGAGAAGGCTACAACTGCCCTTTTCAAATTCTCTTCAAAGTTAGGGATGAAACCCCTGAAGAAGAGTGGTGCTATTTATAGGGCAAAGTGCATAGTGCTGGCCATCTACGGGGCAGATGTTTGGGGCACACAAATCTTATGAAATTGCAGAGGTCAGAAAATTCTTGTCTTTGTAGAATGTTAGCTAACCCAGCTAGTTGTCCCACCTTCGTGATGCATTATGAGCTGTGTCTGTCTTTTCTGGAGGACCTTATTAGAATTTGTTCCCTACTGTTATGGCACAGCATGTGGACCACGGAGGAAGAAAAATTCAATGGGTTTATTAAACAGGACTGCCTTATTCTGGATCTGGTGTTGCACACTCCTTGGGTGATGAATATTAGAATCTGTTTGAAGACCCAATGCCATTGAGTCTGATCAGCAAATCTAAAATCATAGTTTCCCCAGTACTTTGAAGAGGAAAGATACAATAGAGAATGTAATAACATTTGTGTTTGCTTGTATGGTAAGTTAAGGGTCACTGGATGCTTACAACCCTACTTGGAGCACATTTTAAATCCTCAGCATAGGTTTGAGCTAACCAAGGTGAGATGTAATTTGATTCACCATTTAGTGACCTTTCTGAAGTGACAAGATTGGTCTAAAAATTTAGGATGATGTCCTTGTGATGGCATCTCAAAACAATGCACCATGCACTTTATGCTTTTTTGCATGATTTTCGATGTTCCAAGTTCTTCTTTTATTAATCCAACATTGTGCAAACTTCAATCTAGGCAATGTATAGCTGCCTGAGCTTACTTGCAACAATTACAATCACCAGAGGTATGCTTTGCTGTTCAAATTTATATCTGGCATGCAATTGGCATAAGGATGAGAATGGGAGTATTTTGATCAACATTTAATGCCTTCTGTATACTATTTATTGGCCAGGGAGCGCAGGATTCTCCATGGATGTGTGCAGAATAGACGTGGCTTATTTTAATCATTATTCGTTTTGAGACTGTTTTAGAATTTTGTATTTGCACTGTTGGTGTATGTAATGTTGATGAGTTAATTGTTTTTTTTGGTAAACCCAATAAAGTTGCTTGACTAACTGATGGACTTCTATAGCTGAGGAAAATGGCAGCATGAAGCTCCAACTTCGGTTAGCACAAACATGTTTGTGATCAATAAAGATTTAGACCTTATCACAAGTACGACTAGTATTGTATATACATTCATGTTCATTTAAAAATAAAGAGGAAAGGGCCCAATTTGTCTCAGATAACTGTGCTTTATTTACATGGGGAGGCCAGAAAGTATCACCCACTGCCCCATCAAGGTGATATCAATGTTGCCACCCGCCAAGCCTACTATAAAAGTTCAAGGGTTGAGCTCTCTGAAGTATACAAAGTGGAGAGGCAACTCCAGTGTCTCCCCAGAGACCCTTCTAGGGTGCATGAAGAATGTCTTTTGGGAACACTAGAGATGCATTTGGGTGGTTTTCGTGGGACTAGTTGCCACCGCAAACCAGTAGCGACTGGCAGGGTATAGGGGTGGAGGCAAAGGGGGGGGAACAAAATACACAAAAAAAAACACGTACCTCCTCACAGCCGAGCCGCCATCTCTGCACCGTTGTCTCTCCGCTTCTCCGGCGCGTCCCAGAAGCACACCGGCTCTCCTAAGCAAATCACAACGCTGCAATGTAGCATTGTGATTGGTCTGAGCGCTGCAGTTCGACGCTCAGACTGGGACAGGGAACCTGTGCATGTTCCTCACCAGGCTGTGCATTACAGCCTGGTGGGAAACATGCAAAGTGTGCATGACTGTTTGGCTGGCCCAAGACGGCCGGCCAAACCATTACGCGCACTTGGAGTGTGCAAACCACTCCTCCCCCTCTGCCACCAGCCCCGCCCTGCCCTAACTCAGCCCAAACCTACGAAAAATAAAATGATTATAACAACGCAATTACCATTTTTTTACTCCTGCTCTGAGAGCAGTGGAGTGACACTTTTCCGCCTTAGCGGAGGAGCCGCCCCTGCCGCAAACCCATATTAAAAACAAAACACAAAGGGGAACTTCAGAGCCGAAGAAAAAATGGCTAGGATGGGGCAGCTGGCACAGTCATTTGTGGGACTCGTTTTTGTATCCATATGAAAGCAAGATACTCATTAGACACCAATAGCCAGTCCGATGATGCAAATAGTATTGATCCGTAGCAGTGCTGTAGATTTCCAAAGTCCCATATTTCACCAAGTGAATTCCAAACAAACAGTTTACAACAGGCAAGATGAACTTTCACCAGTTTTCATATAACTTTGGGAACTTTTTAGGATTTGCATTATAATCTCCACGGCATACACTTACAAATACACCTGAACCCCCAGGGCTCCTGTCTCCATAGGAAGACCCTGCCTGGCTCCATCTGCAAACCATTAATCCCCTGCAGACCCAATTTCTAGATTTGCATTTGCATGTCAGCAGGCACTTCTGTTCTAGATGCTGAGAATGAGATTGGGTTGTTTCTGTTGGCCACTGCCAATGCTATTTTAATTCTGTTTTGTCTTAACACATAATTCAGTTTTCCAACCGCAAAGAAGCATTCCACACACCTCAAACGCTGGATTCTACTGAAATATTTCGAAAAGGGACTGGCAGCCTTTCCTCTACCCTTGAATCAAAAAGAATTTACCATCATGAAATATCGCTCATACTTAGACATTGCAAGCAGTTTTGTTTTTAGTTGAAAATGACCGAATCCTTGCATTGTATTCTCTTGTAGAGGGCAGAGCGGGTCAGTCATTGGACATTTGAAATACCTACCCCCTTATTACGGCCTGCTACAGTACATTTTGTACCCAATATTTCTGTATGAAAAACGAGGCCGGAGATGGGTTTTTTTTGTTCTGAAGAATGTAATTGGAATTCAAATTGTGCGGCCGAAGTGTAAGAAAATAAATCATCATTTAAAGTAAGCCTCGCTAAAACTTGTTATCTGTTGATGGGAGTCAGAGGTGTAAAACACGCAGTAAGATGCACTTATAGTCAGCATAAATAAGTTATTTTACCGGTAAATGTCTTAAAAGGTCACAAGACTAGTAAAAGAAAGACAGCTCAGCACTCTGGCAGATATGTTTGTAAATACCTTACAATCAGCAATCTTGCACTAAGAGCTCGAAGGGGCACAACATTGGGAGCCTTACTTAAGGGAACCATTATACCGTGACACACACACACACACAAACACACCCACAACACACACACCCCCCCACCCATAGTCTTGGACTCAGTAGTATTTCCCATTGATTACCACTTAGGTCTAGGACCCTATTATTTTTATGAGTTTATCACCACTTAGCTCTTGCCACAATGCTAATGCGGGTTATAACATGCATTGTAGTAGATATATTTGTGCATAATACGTCTATTCACAGGGCTGCACGCTTTAGCATGGATTGATTATCTTTGTGCCAGTTGCCAGAAAAATATATTGCATGCATTGGCCCTTTGTGGTTATTCCATCACATTATGCATAACACACCACACATGTATGCATAGTTCTCTACAACATTGATGTAAGAATCTTGCCATGATTAGACTCTTTGCATTATGGTACAATTGCCGTGTTTGTTGAACCATCATCAAAACATGAGCAACTAAGAGTATATCTTCTATTGCTATCCTTTAGCCTCAACATGTTCCACAAACTGTCATTGGTATATCAAAATGGCGCTCATGATTTGCTCTGTTTGCCAAGAATTGTGCAGTTCGGCTCTTCAGCACAACACTCAGTAGTTTTACATGAGTATTGATTTAGCCTTAACGTGTTGCAACTGTAGCTCAAATCACTTTTTATCCACTGGACCCAAACTATTCCATTTTTGGACAATTGATGATTATCTCACCTTATGTAATCTTGATCTCTACTCTCACTCACAAGGCTGTGGTCCTCCGATGGACCGCGCTCATTTCATTGAGGGGTAAGGAACTAAGGTGTCTCCTGTTGGCTACCCAATGAGGACCAACTAATTGGTAACCAACTAACAAATTGGAAATAAAAATTCAAGTATATTACCCTCTAGATCATACTATATAAATGTATAAAGTGACAACAGGAACTCCGAACCTCCTAAAGAAGTTCAGTCGAACTAAAATCATACAAACCAGTAGTTCTGCTGTAGCATTGCAGAATAATAGCAAAAGAATATGAAGTTCTGAGAATAATATATGGCTATATTCATTAGACATTAGAATCTTAGCTATAGTATGCATGGTCTCTGTGAAAAGAACATTTCAGGTTACATTTAAAGAAGGCTCAGACAAGGTGGGTCAAATCCAGTTATTGTATTAAAAAAATTGGAATTCAAAGCAATAATCAGCATTGAGGCAATAAGTCAGGAGTCTCGATAAGCACTTACAAAATGTAGTGTAAAACGACACATTAGCAAAGATAAATCAAAGGCAAATCTTACAAGTATGTCCCGAATTTCTTATTTAGTCACAGAGTCCATAAAGTTGCTAAGCAAAGGGAAATTCCTACTACCAATAATTGCAGGAGGATGGTTCAGGACAGTTCTTTAGTATAAGCATATAGTTCGATCAGAGTTAGGATTAGGGGAAAATGGCAAAGACTGGTAAATCAATAATGTCAGCAAGCCTCACTGACATGAATTCCACAGGTAGCTAGAGAGAGGAAATTCAGCATCAGCAGACTCAGCATCGGGAAAAAGAGGTCTGCCAAGAAAAGGATGTCTCAGTCCAAGTGTCTGAGAGCATGTCTCTGAGAGCCAGCATGTGCAGGTGTCCGAAAGTCGCATCTGCCGAAAAGGAATGCTCCCTCTGCCAAAGGTCCTTCCAATAGTATATTACTTGCTGCAACCGGAAGGGACATCAACCGTCACACCTCAATGGACAGTCACCCATGTGATCATCTTCCGCTCGCAAGGTGCAAAAGAAGTTACTTTAGAGAAATTTCCCAAGCTTTCCATGGGAATCAATGGTTGGTTCTATACAGACAGGTTAGCTCACAATGAATGATTTAATATCTTTCTTTCCATGTACTAGGGTCAGTAGTTCAGGTTCCCATACGAGAGACCATGTCAAAGTGTCGAAAAAGTATCCTTTAGGCATCAGGAATGTTATGTGAAAGAACGAAGAAAGATACATGAACAGGCAGACAAAGTTCTTTCATATCAGTATATGAAGTAAAATGCAACCCTAAAAGGAAAATCATTAATGCATATAAAGTAATGCGATTCTTATGAATAAACGAATGTGCAATTAGATCCAAGCATAATAAATTCAATTAAGTATTCATGTCTAAATAAGCAAGTATTATAAATCATCATCAGTGCTTGCAGAGAAATGTTCAATCCTAAGTATGGCCTGTTGCTACGAGTCACAAAGTGCCTATATGTAAAATAATTCTAGAAATCATATAATCATTGTCTTTTGAATAAATCTAGGTTCTTATAAGTGTAAAGCAACTATATAGGAAGATTATTCATGTAAGTTGTAATATGACACTTTTGCACCAGCTTTTCGATCTCTAGGGTGCATTATAATAAAAGCATTAAAAGATGGCTTTTACATTTTTGTATACACGCTGCATAATTAAATCGAGACTCATGTAAGCACACATATATGATTTATCAAGTTTAGTTTACATTAGTTAGCATATTACCAGTGCGTATTTTTTATCAATTTTCATTTCAACTTTGTTAAATCATCAGTAAAGATTATTAGACATGTTAAAAGCACAATATATGAATTCTTATATATATGTATATATATATATATATTGCAACTTGCTGTTCTTTCAAATTAAGAACTCCACGGCACTATGGTGCAAGTAAAAACGTTTATTTTGCCTGCTCCCTGGCAAAGACAATTACGTCAACACGTTTTGGTGCTCACACGCTCCTTGGTCACGACGCTGACCATGTATCACATAACTTCTTTTAACAAAATCTTTCTCAAAATAATAGAAGGACAAATGAAAACATTTTTGTATTTGGTCGCCATCTTGTAGTGGCCTTTCTGTACATGATTACTAATGTAGTAAACAATTATTATTCATTGGTACATGCTCCTTAGTAAAAAATATGTGTTAATTTAATAAAAATACATTTGACTCAATGTATTTTTTACAGTAAAAAATATTTAATAGATTTTGTTCTCTCTTTAAACGCATGGGGGCCATATTTGATCATGTTTACATATCACTCTGAGTTTAGCCCAAGTTCGCAGTCATTTAACTATGATATTCTTCCATAGCTTTGTTTCGGCCCTTATTGTCCTTATTCCATTTTGTCAACACAATTATATTCGTTTAACTCATAATTTGTCTTATAAGGTTTAACTGTAAACCATTAACGTATTCTTTCAAAATTATTCAAACCAGCGCTGTTGCTGCGACTCTCCGGTAGAAGTAGTCTCTATATTTGGCCACTACAGGATTTCTCATGCTGCTACGCATAGCAACTTGTCCTCCTGTAAACCAAGAGTAAACATACACATTGTTAAAAACCTTTCATATGAATTTAATTTTACAACATGAAACCCTGAAACCGGTCCTAGGATGCTTGTTTCCAGTCCAGGGAGGACCTGGCCTGGCAGTTCGGGCTGGACTGTTCCCATTGGGCGCAGGGTCAAGACTAATTTGCATTTGGCTGGGTTCAAACTGGAATGGCATGGGGAGCAAAAAAACGATGGATTTAGGCCCAGATCTCTGTACTGGGGTGAATATATGACATTGTTCTGCATTCTGTCCATCAGTTGTTCTTTTTGTGTTTAAAAGTGCAGCATTCTTTAATGGTACTCACATGCTTGTTTTTATTTCTTTCCTGCTTGTGTTCAGCCTCTGCGCCGAATTTCATTGTGCCTTCCCTCCAACCACCTCCTCCTCCTCCTGACAGCCCTTACAGCGGATGAACAACCTTGCATCTTCTTCTAAGGATGCTCAGGGAATGGAATTTGATAGCTTTCCTTAAAAGGTGTGATTTAACATAGTTGCTCTGCAGCGGGCAGCGCATGAACAAGCTGGACTGCCTTCTATAATCATGGTGTAAACTTTTCATTGCATTTTCGCACTGCAGGTTGGGCTTGTTTAGGGCTTCTTTCAGCAGGAAGTGGGTTTAGTTGCTCGACAGGGCCTGGCTCCTCCAGGCATGCACTATGACTCCCATCACATCCCTTGTGCTGCTGCTGTTGGCTGTAGTGATTCTCGTAAACCATGCTCTGGATTTCTGCCTGCGTTCCGAGAGGTGTAGTGACGGAGCCACCCGGCCCGTCCACGCACGCCTCACACGCACGCACGCACCCCGAGGGCGGGCTCACCCGAGGGTTTAAATAAAGGGGCTCAGGACCGCTCGGGGTCGTGGCCCAGCAGTAAGCCATAGTGTCTGTGTCACTCCTTTGCATCCTGCTCGAACCTGCGGCCTACCACGTGTCGCAAGTATCCTGACAGAGCAGGATACCACACTGGTGACGAGGCGGGTCCCACCCACGCCTCGGTTGCGCCTCGCCCACTGTGCCTGGTCCCGGAGCTGTGGTCGCGGGAGGGTGCCGCCAGGAAAGATCCCCGCGGGGCGTGCGCGGCCTGCCTGCCGGCCCCGGCGTGTCATCGTGGCGAGTGCCCACCCCGCGCAACGTTGATGCTCACCGAGGGAGGTCGCGCCGTCGCGCACCTCATCAGCGGGTGCCCACCCCGCAGTGCCTGGTTGTCTGACCCGACGTCTGGGTCGCGTGGCGGTGGATGCGGAGTGAAGACCGGAGGCGCCTGGAACCGCAAGCTCGAGGTGAGGCCGGCCCTGCTGGATGCGTGTCTGTGCACGCGCCAGACACGCTGCTCCCATGTCTGTGTGGTCGAGCCTGCGCCCCTATACCTGCGAGGCCTGCTGTGCGCTGCGATCCCACAGTCACGTGGTTGAGCTCGCGGCCAGCAGGTCGGAAGAGCCGTCCCCTGCGCATGCAGTGCAGCGGGAGTGCAGCGGGGCACAAGTGAGTGTGGCGCCTCCGTGCATGCAAGTCTCCCGCCTAGTCCATCAGTCTGCAAGTGCCCTCCGTGATAACACAGCATCTCCACACGCCAGCAACCTCTGTTTGGCATCCCGCCCTTGAGGCAGCATAGCAATTCAAGCTCCTCGATTGCAGCCTGCTACCCACCTAGTGTTGTCATCGCCCACCTGCCTGACACACACACACCAGTATCTCCCACCTGGCCTCTGCGGATACAAGGAACATTGTACCACACGCACGCCGCCTGCAACTGCCCACCAGTGAGCGTCCCTGCCCCACCACGCCAACCCTGCTGCGTTCGCGTCCCCCGGAGTTGGTGGCATACGCCAGCGGCCAAGAATGAGTGTGCATAACGCAGATGGGGGGGTCAGGCCCCTGTGGTGCCGCCACCACCGCCCAAGCAAGCAGCTGTCCCAGATCATCCCCGGCCTGGTCAGGCCATGGCTGCCCCCCTACCGCCATTCACTGAACTCTCGGATCCCGCCACCGCTGCAGCTCTCTGGAAGTCCTGGATCGGTCGCCTGGACCATTACTTCGTGGGTGTGTGGGAAACCGACGGAAGGGTGAAGAGGTCGCTCCTCATGTGCTACGGAGGGGGTGAACTGTACGAGTTGTTTGAGACGCTGCCCAACACTGGGCCGGACGACGACTACAACGGGGCAGTTGCGGCGTTGAACAGGCATTTCGACCCCCAAATAAACCCGGACTTTGAGCATTTTAAACTCAGACAAGCGCGACAGGGGAGGCTGAGACCATAGATGTTTTCTACGCGCGTCTACGGAAATTAGCGAGTTCCTGCACACTGCCAGTCCAGAGGGAGGGGATCAGGGCGCAAGTCATTCAGGGATGTCGTTCCGTGACACTGCGTCACCTGATATTACGACAGCCGGGCATCAGTCTGGATGAAATCCTTGGACTCGCCAGGTCCCACGAGCTGTTGAACGCGTGTGCGGACGAGATGGAGGCGGCCCTCAACCGGCCCACATCGCAAGCTGCACCACCACGGACCCCGGTGATCAAAGAAGAGAGAGTGGACGCGATTCAGAGACGACCGTCCCAATCGAGAGGATCCCCGAGACCTCCCCAGAGAAGCACGTGCGGAAACTGTGGCCTGGATCACCCACCGGCAGGGAGGTGTTTTGCGAGAGGGAAGAAGTGCTCCCAGTGCGGAAAACTGAATGATTTTGCAAAAGTCTGCAGGAGTGGTAGAGGAAGGGGCAACGCCCCCTGGCCCACATGGACTCTCGACGGCGGTGAGGCAAATAACGCTGGAGAACCCGGCGGAGCAAGTGGACAACACTCCGCCCGGGTTTGGCCTGGGAGCTGATGATGACGACGTATTCTTTGTGTCATTTGTCGGCCGGGAAGGCACAAAGCGCCGACCACCGCCCATGTGCACCATCACCGTGGCTGGATCTCCTGTGAGTGCCCTCATAAACACCGGTGCGTCAGTAAACGTGATGGACAGTGATCAGTACGAGAAGCTATCGATGCGCCCGCCACTCCTACCGTCAAAAGCAAGGATATACACATACGATGGTAATGAGCCACTTCCTCTACGAGGAGTCATGGAGGTCGAAGTTACCAACGAAGGCCACCGTCTCAGCACAAAGTTCCAGATCACTGAGGGAAAACGAGGCACCCTCCTCAGTTGCCACACAGCGGAGGACCTGGAGTTAGTGTTCTGTGCGAACCAGGTACATGATCTGCATGCTCGTGAGATGCTCAGAGACTTTCCCATGCTGTTCGAGGGCCTTGGTTGCCTGAAGGGGAAAACGTTCAAGTTACACGTCGATCCGACAGTCCGGCCCATGGCCCTGAGGCATCGGCGGGTGCCGTTTCACTTGCGGCCCCAAGTGGAGGAGGAACTGAAGAAGTTGGAAGACCTGGGGGTGATAGAGACGGTGTCGGGCCCCACACCCTGGGTGTCCCCTCTAGTCGTAGCCCCAAAACCAAAACAGCCAGGAGCCATTCGACTCTGCGTCGACATGCGCCTACAAACAAGGCCGTGAAAAGGGAGCGTCACCTCACACCCATGATGGATGACATCGTGGCCGACCTGAACGGCGCCAAGTGGTTCACCAAACTCGACCTAAATGCTGGCTATCATCAGCTGGAGCTCCACCCCGACAGTAGGAACATCACAACGTTCTCCACCCACGCCGGACTCCGTCACTATAAAAGACTGAGCTTCGGCATCTCTTCGGCCGCGGAGGTGTTCCACAACGCAATAAGAGAGACTCTCACAGGACTGCAAGGTGTAATAAACTTAAGTGATGACATTCTCGTGTTCTCCAAGACGCTAGAGGAGCACCATGCGCACCTCCGAGCCACCCTTCAACGGCTAGCGGACAACGGACTCACCCTGCACAGAGCCAAGTGTTCGTTCTATCAGGAGTCGGTGGACTTCTTCGGATATATCTTCTCCAGGGAAGGGCTGCGTGTTGACCCGAAGAAGGCGGCGGCCATACGTTCTGCTCTGAGACCCATGTCGGCCACTGAAGTACGGAGTTTCCTCGGGATGGCCATGTACTGTGGCTGGTTCATTCCCAACCTGGCGTCCCTGTCCGAGCCACTCCGCACCCTCACAAAGGCTGGTCAACCGTGGATCTGATCCGCGAAGGAAGATCTGGCGTTCCAGGCCGTCAAGGAGGCCCTCATCGACGACAAAGTCATGGCATACTTTCGCCCACATCAGCGCACCGAAGTAGTGGTGGATGCAAGTCCCGTAGGACTGGGTGCAGTCCTGATGCAGGAGACAGAGTCCAAAGAATGGGTTCCAACCGCGTACACCAGCAGGGCGTTGACTGCAACCGAGATGCGGTACGCACAGATAGAGCACGAGGCTCTGGCCATCAAATGGGCATGCCAACACTTCCATCTCTATTTGTATGGGCATGAATTCCGAGTGGTCACGGACCACAAGTCTCTGGTTCCTCTCTTTGCCGGCACATCTCGGCTCGCTCCTCCCCGCATCGAGAGGTGGGCAGTTCAGCTGCAGGCCTACCGCTTTGAGGTTATCTTCCGTCCCGGGGTCAACAATCCCGCCGACTTTCTGTCGCGGCACCCCGGCCCGCCATGCCGTCCAATGCAGTGGCCGATGAAGACTACACTGAAGAGTTTGTCCGGATGGTCTCCCTCGAAGCATGCCCATAGCCCTCACGCTTGAAGATATCGGAAAGGCAACCGAATCCGATGAGTGCCTTGCGAAGGTCAAGACCACGTTAGCCAACAGAAACTGGCGTCACTTCTTAGACGGTGTCAGCTCCCTGACTTCGGACAAAAGGATGTTCCGACAACAAGTGTGGAGGGTACAGAGTGAACTCAGTGAGGGTCTTCATGGAGTTGTATTGCGGGGAACCACCCTCGTGATTCCAAGGAGCCTTCAAGAAGAAGTGGTCCGTCTAGCGCACCAAGGGCATCAAGGAGTCTCGAAGACGAAGGCTAGGCTGAGGAGCAAGGTCTGGTTCCCAGGGATGGACGCCATGTTCGAAGAGGTTGTTCGCACATGCCATGCCTGCAACATCACAGGTGGCGATCCTGCGCCCCACCCGGTAATCACAGAAGATCCGTGCCTGGAGCCGTGGTCCAAGGTGAGCCTTGACTTCGGGTCCTTTCCGGATGGACGGAGCACCCTGGTACTTGTTGACTCTCACTCGAAGTTCCCGGTGGTGGAGGTAGTGCCATCAACGGCATTTCCCCACGTAAAGACCGCTCTTGAGCGCGCCTTCACCATGATGGGACTGCCTGAGGAGATTAAGTCCGATAATGTGCCGCCATTCCAGGGAAGAGACTTCCAGGAGTACCTAGCTTCCAGAGGCATCCGACACCGGAAGATCACGCCACAGTGGCCCCAAGCGAACGGGGAGGTGGAACGGTTCATGCGAACAATGAACCGGGCCCTCAGAATCAGAGTTGAGAAGGGAGAAGATGCCGAGCAGTGCCTTCTGCAGTTTCTCAGTGCCTATCGTCAAACCCCACACTGCGCCACCCAGTGTGCGCCGGCTCACCTGGTGTTTAGGAGGGCGCCCAGAGACAGTGTTCCCACGGACCCGTCGTGGAGTCCCCCAGCGTTGGATCAAGAGGCTGCCCAGACCCGAAGGAAAGTGTCCAATGATAAAGCGAGCCAAGCTCGAAGGACACAACCGATGCACATTCACGTTGGAGACCGAGTAGTGGTGAAGGACCGTTACCCGGTCTGGAAGTATCGCACCCCGTATGAGCCCAAGGTGTGGGAGGTCGTCAATGTGCACGGCACCATGGTATCGGCCATGCGCGGGACTCGCATAGTCACGAGGAATACCTCATGGTTCAAGAAAGTCGTGAGCGGATCACCACCGGAAAACCTAGAGGAAGAGGAAGGGGTGGTCACCACAGACACCCCTCTTGGCAGCCCGGAGCCTAGGCAACACCAAGCAGGAAGAGAAATGGAGATGGCGGAAGAACCGCAAAATTCTGGAACCGTGCCCTCCGAGCCAGAGAGGGACATGGAGGGGTCAGAAGCAAAGAAGAACTCCCGGAGCCAGAGGTATGGTCTCCGGCCGAACCCAACCCCCAGCCAGAGACTGAGAGACTTTGTGTGGTGCACAAAGGAAGAATGAACACAAACCCGAAATGGTCCTTGTATCTAAAAGATTGGAGGGATGTAGTGACGGAGCCACCCGGCCCGTCCACGCACGCCTCACACGCACGCACGCACCCCGAGGGCGGGCTCGCCCGAGGGTTTAAATAAAGGGGCTCAGGACCGCTCGGGGTCTTGGCCCAGCAGTAAGCCATAGTGTCTGTGTCACTCTTTTGAATCCTGCTCGAACCTGCGGCCTACCACGTGTCGCAAGTATCCTGACCGAGCAGGATACCACAAGAGGGAGAAATGACAACAGGAGGATTTAGCTTTGGCCAAGCGTGTTTGGTGGGAAGTTTGGAAAAAGTTTCTGGTCCCGTAATCTTGCGCTTGGACAGACCACCGAAAGTAGAATGTGGCTGACTAGGATTTGAGAGTGAGTACTGGGATCCTTCAGAGCAGGCCCCGCAGCTGGTGTCATTTAACGAACATCACTCGGGTCACGGTGTGTTTTAAGGGCTGAACCAGTGAGTCCCATATTTTCAGACATCTCTTTGTAGTAAATGACAGCTCTTTACACATTCCCACCTCTGGTTAAGAGGGTTGAAAGAACTTTAGTTAAACAAATCTAAGCATCAGTGATGTATGGTTTGTAAAACTCACGTGGTCTGTCCTCAAATTGAATGCATCACGGCATTGCAACAAAATAATCATGCAAAGCCCCTAACCATGCAGGGGCATATTTACGTTCCCTGGCGCATCCCTGCATATCAGCAGGGATGTGCCAGGGAAAATGCGTCACGCAAGTTTACCCTTGCGCCACGTCCAATGCGCCGCATTTACAATGCGGCGCATCGTGGCGCAAGGATAAGCAGATGCGTGACGCATCTGCCGGCGGAAGGTTGGCGCAGTGCTGAAGTTGTGTCGCAAGCGCGACGCAGCTCCAGCACTGTTCCAACCTTCCCTATCCCTAACATGGTGCGTCAATCCTTACGCCTGCTTGAAGCAGGCGTAAGGATTTGGCCGCACCAGCGCCAGAAAAGTGACTGCGTGAAATCTTGTAGATTTCACTACGTCACTTTGCCGAGGCGTTCCTGCGCCGGAACGCCCCCCCCCTGCGCCGGTACGCCCACATGAAACCTGACGCAGGTTTCATGTGGCGCAGGGGTTTACTACGTGACGCATCTCCCTAGATGCGTCACGTTGTAAATATAGCGCAACGCGGCGCATGGTTTGCGTCGCCGCTGCGTCACATGCGTGACGCAACAGCGGCGCAAAAGTGGCGCAAGGGGCTTGTAAATATGCCCCGCAGTCTGTGGGATTTTGTTAATTCAAATAGTGTTTTTTGGGTTGTTAATTGCTTACCACCTTCAATAGAGAGATTTGTAAGGTTTCCGTTGGTTGTTTTTTATTTTGCAGTCAGTGTTGACATTTACATTTTGAATGATGTTTAAGTTATCTGAAATGTTCTAAATCTCTACAAATCCCCTTTCACGTAGACTGTTGTCTCCAAATAAAAAAGATTGTCATTATTTTTTTTTGTAGAACTCTAACTCAACCCCAAGCCCTTATCCCTCCCAACCCTCCTCGGAAGTGTCCATGTTGCGTTACTACTTCCACCTCTTATTGAAGAAAATTATACCTTGTTCATTCTCCCCTTAAATGTGTTGCTTTATGCAACCCTTAACCTTGGGAAGTATTAGGAATGATTGTTGCAGTAAGGTTGGCGTGTAGATAAGTGGTGACAATCACTTTCCACTTGTCACCTTCTGTCTTTGTAAAGGGTAAATACGTTTGTATAAATTTGGATTCAGTCCCATTGTCCCTATCTCACTCATTGGAAACTTTATTTTTTGCCTGTCGCCTTTATACCGAAAGAACACTGTGTTTCCCTCACCTCATAATGTCTTTAGAATCAATGGGCAAAGTTTGATATCAAGGAACAAAAGTAAAATATAGCAATCTGTTTTGTTTTCCATCCTGCTCTTTGGGGGAGAGCCCCCGACCCCTCTTTAAATGATTTGTGTGCTTTCCTTTGTTTTTAGGTCGAGAAACTGACGAATATATATTAAAAAACAAACACACCATTAATCTTTTATAATGTAGGGCTAGATGGCTGACAGAGTTGTATCAGCCTAAAAGCAGTGTGCCTATTAGTGTCAAAGCTTCTATGGTAAAGAAAAGTAGATGTTGCAGCACCCAGGATAATGTTCTGCATGGCTAAATACTTATAACGTCCCAAAGGCGAGACCGATTGCATTACAAACGCTTGTTTAAGCTGTTGCTCTTCAGCTGAGAATTGCAGGAAACCATTGTGGTTGGGCTTATGGCTTTATTATATGGACTGACGGGTGTAAAAGAAAGACATGTTTAATGTTGTTTTGAATACAAATGCTTTATTTAAAGGTTTATTAACAAGCATTCCACTACTTGTCAATAATAATGAAAGCCTTTGAGTACACTTTTGGATTCATATGGTTTTAATGTTGAACCTTAAAGTTAGTGATCTCTTGACAAAGCCACTAGGCCAGTGTTATTTAAAATGGCTCCCCTTATACTGCGATGTTGCATCTGGCATAGGTGGGGGGGATTTTTATTATGGGGGTCATGACCCACTAGTGCTCAAATATCATTTGAGGGTGTCACTAAAGGTATTTACATGTACCAAATGTATAGTATTTAATAGTATGTGTGTGTAGTATGTACTTTTCCTTTTTAAAATAAAAAGCTCAGACTGGATAATAATTTATTGAATGTTGGTGCTGCGCTTCAACGAATGAAGATTACTAGTCCACACCAGCTCCCTTGAGTAGGCCTTGAACTGCTCTACTTCGCTACCCTGAGAGAGTGAAGTGCTACAATGGGGGATTGGTTCTCAGTAAGGAAAGAATTGTGGACTTATTAGATGAAAAAAGATCTTACTTTACACGGAAAAAAAAACTAGGAATTCACAGGAAAAAACAAAGGTTAAAGTTAAAATTGGGTAAAATTGTCAGTTAAAACTTGCCATTTCAAGCTAAAAAAACACTGAAATTCACTAGTTATAGTTCACTGACCAAACTATAACTTGCGCCCCGCCATGCACTACTTATGGCCTCACATATTATATAACTCATGGCAGGAGTTGGCTGCCTTCATCGGGTTGGCCCCGTACAGACATTTGGGATGTCATCACTGATGCCATCAATGGTGTCATTCAACATGTCCTGAGTAACATAATATATTATTTGCTGACCTTACTAAAACATCACTTTAACCTTTGTTTTTTTTGGTGAATTTCTGTTACAAAACAATGCCCTTTCACGCTTAGAGTGCCTCATAAGATATGCCAAAAAAAGAGCAGGGTACCCTGGGTAGTACCCACAAAAGTTTTCAAGTATAGGATTAGCAAAATGCCATCCATGCCCAGCTATAAAGTGACAAAGCTATTCATCATTTTTACAGCAAAGTCTTTAAGCATAGGATTAGCAAGTTCCGTCCACACCAAACTGAAAAATGGTAAAAGCCTTTTACCATTCCAGGCACAGTATTACAGCTTTGGATAGGTAAAATTCAGTCCAGGCTAACCTGGAATAGATTCTATCTATCTGTCTGTCTGTCTGTCTGTCTGTCTGTCTGTCTGTCTGTCTGTCTGTCTGTCTGTCTGCCTGCCTGTCTGCCTGCCTGCCTGCCTGTCTATCTATCTATCCGTCTATCTATCCATCCGTCCTATCTATCTATCTATCTATCTATCTATCTATCTATCTATCTATCTATCTATTGAAAGAGAGAAAAAGTAAGACATATATATATATATATATATATATATATATATATATATATATATATACATATATATATATATTATCTAGGACCTATTTTCCATAGGAAATCCGCAACATTCTATTTGAAATAACTCTTGCGTCGGTTGACGAATCTTCGCGAAATTTTCAAACTTTATGGCACGCTCCGGTCCGCTCCTACCCTGAAAGTTTCGGGGTGATTCGTCAAGCGGGGGCCGAGAAAAAAGGGGGGTCCCAAAACGTGTTTTCCCCATTCATTTTCCCATAGGAAACTTTAGCCACGGCTACAGCACGAACTGCTGAACGGAATTACGCAAAATTTGGCAAAGAGGTAGTTCTTGATTCAGAAAGAACCCTTTTTGTTAAATGGTGTAAATCCGTTCAGTAGTTGCGGAGAAATTAAAAAATAAGAGTCAAAAATCAATTTCCCATAGGAAACTTTATGCAAGGCTACAGCCCGAACTGCTGAACGGAATTACACCAAATTTGGCAAAGAGGTAGTTCTTGGTTCAGAAAGAACCCTTTTGTTAAATGGTGTAAATCCGTTCAGTAGTTGCTGAGAAAATCAAAAGTAAAAACACATATATATCTGGGTGGAGCCTAACCACACATGTCATCGTGAGATCTGATTGGCTGTCAGCACTTCATCCTGGAATTGCTGGCAGCCATCTTGGGACCAATATAAATGATAGTACCCCATTGAAATGCATTGTAGTGAATCGAAGATTTTGAGGGTTACTAAAAGGAGAACTATAAAGGGTGATAACAGACTTTAGTTACATTAGAATTCATTTGTTGATGGTACCATACTAATTTCAGGAATTGTGGTGTGTTCTAAGGTGATTTTACCCTGTGAAAAACCTTCTGCTGGGATATCATGAATCATGTTTGAGAGAAAACTATTTTCACATGCTTGTCCCATACAGTTTTGGAAGGTGCTCCAGAAGCTAAAATGAGAGCATATTTTCTGTAAATTCACATTATCTTTCTCAGTCATGTGAGAATGAAGTCTGACATTCTCAGTAAAACATGTACATCCAACAATGGCAGAGACTGTCAGTTGATTCCTTTGTGTTCTACTGCAGCTTCCCAGAGTGTTCTAAAGAACAACTAGAGTGCTAACAGCCTTACTTATGACAAAAGTATGGCACACCTGAAGCCATCTTGATTGGAATAAACTGGTAATACTTAAAACATTTAATTTAAAAAGGAACAAAATGATGGGGTTCATTTTGTCATAGAAATTAAGGTTAGTGCTGTAGAAAGAAAAATTAGGACATGTTTTAAGTGAGATCTCAAATATCTTCCTGTTATATTTCAACAGGAGCAGCCTGTCAGTTGATGCCTTTGTGTTCTACTGCAGCTTCCCAGGGTGTTCTAAAGAACAACTAGAGTGCTAACAGCCTTACTTATGACAAAAGTATGGCACACCTGAAGCCATCTTGATTGGAATAAACTGGTAACACTTAAAACATTTAATTTAAAAGGAACAAAATGAGGGGGTTAATTTTGCCATAGAAATTATGGTTAGTGCTGCAAAAAGAAAATTTAGGGCATGTTTTAAGTGAGATCTCAAATCCTCTTCTATTTCATTAGAAAATTCTGACATGCAGACTGAAACAATCACTTTCAATACCAGCAGTAGACTTCCAGTTAACTCCTTGGTGAGCAGTAGCTTTACTACAGTGATCTAATGAACAACTAGAGTGCTAACATTCTGAATTTATGGCAAATGTGTGACACATCTGAATGCCTTCTTGATGGAATCAAAGTAAAAACTGAAAGCATTTCCTACTGAGGAGACTGTAGTAAATGAGGAAATTAGGAAACTTCATAACAAATAAGTCTTCCAAGATGGCCACCAGAGAAAAAAGAGCCCAAATGTAGCACAAATATCACCCAGAGGTAGCCCACGTATAGCCCAATGACAGAAGTGTGCAAAACACTTTTTATTTTTGTTTTTTGCAGTTTTATATAGTGCAGACTGGTCAGGTATTGGAGTGCTTTACATGAGCATTGGTTACATCACACAAGGACAAATTCATGTTGGTTGACCCCTACATTACCCAAACACCACTGCACTACCCTAAACCCTAAAACACTACCCCCAGCACGACCCCCTTCACTACCCAAACACAACTGCACTACCCTAAACTCAAAAACACTACCCCCAGCACGACACCCTATACTACCCAAACACCACTGCACTACCCTAAACCCTAAATCTACCCCCTACACTATACAAATACCACTGCACTACCCTAAACCCTAAAACACTAGAACCCAGCACTACCCCCTACAGTACACAAACACCACTGCACTACCTTAAACCCTAAAACACTACCCCCTACACTACACAAACACCATTGCACTACCCTAAACCCTAAAACACTACACCCAGCATGACCCCCTACACTACACAAACACCACTGCACTACCCTAAACCCTAAAACACTACCCCAGCACGACCCCCTACACTACCCAAACACCACTGCACTACCCTAAACCCTAAAACACTACCCCCAGCACGACTCCCTACACTACACAAACACCACTGGACTACCCTAAACCCTAAAACACTACCCCAAGCACGACTCCTACACTACCTAAACACCACTGCACTACACTAAACCCTAAATCTACCCCCAGCATGACCTCCCACACTACACAAACACCACTGCACTACCCTAAACCCTAAAACACTACCCCCAGCACGACCCCCTACACTACCCAAACACCACTGCACTACCCTAAACCCTAAAACACTAACCCCAGCATGACCCCCTACACTACCCAAACACCACTGCACTACCCTATACCCTAAAACACGACCCCGTATACTACACAAACACAACTGCACTACCCTAAACCCTAAAACACTACCCACAGCATGACCCCCTATACTACACAAACACCACTGCACTACCCTAAACCCTAAAACACTACCCCCTACACTACACAAACACCACTGCCCTAACCTAAACCCTAAAACACAACCCCCAGCATGACCCCCTACACTACACAAACACCACTGCACTACCCTAAACCCCCTACACTATACAAACACCACTGCATTATTCTAAACCCTAAAACACTACCCCCAGCACGACCCCCTCACAACACAAACACCACTGCACTACCCTAAACCCTAAATCGACCTCCAGCACGACCCCTACACTACCCAAACACCACTGCCATACCCTAAACCCTAAAACACTACCCCCAGCATGAACCCCTACACTACCCAAACACCACTGCACTACCCTAAACCTTAAAACACTACCCCCAGCACTACCCCTACACTACCCAAACACAACTGCACTACCCTAAACCCTAAACCTCTACCCCCAGCACTACCCCCTACACTACCCAAACACCACTGCACTAACATAAACCCTAAACACTACCCCCAGCACAACCCCCTACACTACACAAACACCACTGCACTACCCTAAACCCTAAAACACTACCCCCAGCACGACTCCCTATACTACCCAAACACCACTGCACTACCCTAAACCCTAAATCTACCCCCAGCACGACCCCTACACTACCCAAACACCACTGCACTACCCTAAACCATAAAACACTATCCCCAGCATGACCCCCTACACTACACAAACACCACTGCACTACCCTAAACCCTAAAACACTACCACCAGCATGACCCCCTACACTACTCAAACCCCACTGCACTACCCTAAACCCTAAAACACTAACCCAGCACGACCCCCTCCACTACCCATACACCACTGCACTACCCTAAAGCCTAAAACACTACTCCCAGCACGACCCCCTACACAACTGCACTACCCTAAACCCTAAAACACTACCCCCAGCACGACCCCCTACACTACCCAAACACCACTGCACTACCCTAAACCCTAGAAAAGAAACCCCCACCCCATGCCCAATCCCCCTTACCTCTCACTCCTCGTGGTTCCTCTCTCCTCGTGGTTCCTGCTTCACGTCGTCTCTGAGGGGCGGTGCACGTCGTTGTGAGGAAACGGAACAGCCTCTGTTTCCTTACAACGACATGGATCGTCTACATGTTTTTTAGAACGCATGGTCATTTACCACACATTCACTGGATGATGTCATCAGTGATGTCATCAGTGATGTCATTTGAGATGTCATCAGTGATGTCATGAGTGATGTCACTGACCATGTCATGAGTGATGTAATATGTGACGTCATCAGCAGTGCATTGCGGGCGCGCGAGTTATAGTTAGCTGAACTAACTATAACGGGGGAATTTCTATGGTTTTGTACGAGTGAAATGTCCAACTAACTATAACACCCCTGAAACCTATGGTTTTTTCAGTGAATTTCTAAGGTTTTTAAATGCTAATTTCTAACTATAACGTGCCTGAAACCTATGGTTTTTTCAGTGAATATATATATATATATATATATTATCTACTGACGGTCGCCAGTAGATAGTTATAGTTACAACCTATGATCCATAGGAAATCCGCGACATTCTATTTGCAATAACGTTGGCGCCGGTTGACGATCTTCGCGAAAGCTTCCAACTTGTTGGGGCGCTCCGGTCCGCTCCTACCCTGAAAGTCTCGGGGTGATACGTCAAGCGGGGGCCGAGAAAAAGGGGGTCCCAAAACGCGTTTTCCCCATTCATTTTTCCATAGGAACCTTTAGTCGCAGCTATAGCCCGAACTGCTGAACGGAATTACCCCAAATTTGGCAAAGAGGTAGCCCTTGGTTCAGACTGGTGCCTTTTGCTAAAATGGTGTAAATCCGTTCAGTAGTTCCTGAGAAATTCACAATTAAAATCACATATATATCTATGGGCGCGTCGGATCCGCGTACCCTCCCGATCACGAGCTGCATGCTAATTGGCTGTCAACACTCCAAATCAAGAAGTGTTGGCAGCCATTTTGAAGTGCGCAAAGCGCAAAAGGGGGCAGGGTAGAAACACCCTGACCCCCTAGGTCTGCTCAGGGGGTCCCACAAGGACCCCTGGGCAGAAAAAGATTTTTTTTTTTAAATCGGCGGGATGCGCTTAGGGTGCGCGTATCCCGCCGAGAAAAAAAGAAACAAGTGCGAAAACGCACAAAGGGGCAGGGTAGAAACACCCTAACCCCTAGGCCTGCTCAGGGGTCCCACAAGGACCCCCTGGGCAAAAAAAAGCATTAAAAAAAATATATATCGGCAGGATGCGCTCAGGGTGCGCGAATCCTGCCAGAATGCAAATCGAAGCGCGGTCTCCGCGCTTGATGTTAATTGGCCCCGGGTGGCCCAAGTCCCGGGGGCATGGTGGGGGGATAATTTAATGTGGGGGGCCTCAAGGGCCCCCAAGCCCCGGGGACCGCCACCCCCGGGGCTTTTTAAAAGATGGTGCGGGAGGGCTCTGAGCCCTCCCGCAGCCCCGGGGACCACCACCTCCCCGGGGCTTTTTTTAATTAAAAATAAAACCAGTGTGGGGGGGCTCCAGCCCCCACACGCCCCGGGGACCGCCACCTCCCCGGGGCACTAAACATTTTAATATGGGGTCCGTTACGGACCCCAGAGCCCCAGGGACCACCACCTCCCGGGGCTGTGTACTGAATGGGGAGGGGGCCGCGGCCCCCTCCTGGAGCCCTTGATGGCCCTGGGGACCACCACCCCCAGGGCCGGCTCCTGCAGTGTCCCGAGGGTGCCTACCCCGGGACACTGTAGTTTGCTATGGCAGGACAGGAGCCTCGCGGCTCCCGTCCTGCCATAGCAAACTGCTTTGGATATTGGAAGAGAGCAGGAAACCTGCTCTCTCTTCCAATATCCAAAGCGATTGCTTTCCACATGGGGAGCAGCATGTCAGCTGCTCCCCATGTGGAACAGCAATGCCGGCTCCCAAGGGACGTGGGGAGCCGGGCGGGACTGTGGGGGATTGGGGACCCCCACAGTCCCCAACGGAGAGGGCCAGCCCCGGGGATGGGGTCCCCGGGGCAAGTAGTGGCCCGGAGGGGGCCACGCGGCCCCCTCCCCAAAAAAGGAAAAAAATAATAATTTAAAAAATGGAAAGGCCGGCCCCGGGGGATGGGGTCCCCGGGGCCTTAAAATGGCCAGAGGAGGGGGCCACGCTGCCCCCTCAAAATAATAAATATAGAGGCCATGCCCCGGGGGATGGGGTCCCCGGGCCAATACAGGCCCAGGGAAGGGGGCCACGCGGCCCCCTTCCCGTTTTTTTTTTTTGTAATTTAAAAAAAGGGGTAAGGCCCTGGGGGATGGGGTCCCCAGGGCCCAAAAAGAAAAAATGAAGGGGGCCACACAGCCCCCTTCAGGGGACAAAAAAAAAACGATCGGGCCCGCAGGCCCCGCCCCTTCCTTCACCACTCTGCAAACGCGCCCCTGGCGCGTTTGCAGAGGGGGAACGACTCCCCTTGAATACTGGGGGTCCCTGGGGGCCATCTAGCCCACCAGGAACCTCCAATATGCGCCAGGGGCTGTGTTGCAGAGACGTGTAGAGAGGCCACACCCCTTTTACACCTCTCTGCAACGCAGCTCTGTGGCGCTTTTTGAGGTATATGGTGGGCTAGTTGGACTCCGGGGACCCTCAGGATTCAAGGGGACTTAATCCCCAACTTAAAACGCGCCACGGGGCGCGTTTGCACAGTGGTGAAGGGAGGGCGGGGCTTCAGGTGACATGTGTGCAAACAGGCCCCGTAGCGCGTTTTAAGATGGGGAATTAAATCCCCTTCAATCCTGAGGGTCCCTGGGGCCAACTAGCCCAACAGGTACATCCAGAAAGCGCCACAGAGCTGCGTTGCAGAGAGGTGTAAAAGGGTGTGGCCTCTCTACACGTCTCTGCAACGCAGCCCCTGGCGCATATTGGAGGTTCCTGGTGGGCTAGTTGGCCCCTAGGGACCCTCAGGATTCAAGGGGACTTAATCCCCCAACTTAAAACGCGCCACGGGGCGCGTTTGCACAGATGTAACCTCAGGCCCCGCCCCTCCCTTCACCATTGTGCAAATATTCCTCTAAAATCAGCCGAAATACGAATTCCGATTTACTCACCTGTTATCAGGAGAGACCTCAGTGCTGTATCTTTCAGCCCAGTACTGGTCCTGAAAAGTAATTCTAACCATACTTACCAGTAACTTGAATTTCCTTCCATAGGCTAACATTGACTGGTTTCACTTGGAAATTCTTCTAAGTGTGGAGTTTTGGAACTTTAAAATATTCCTCTAAAATCAGCCGAAATACGAATTCCGATTTACTCACCTGTTATCAGGAGAGACCTCAGTGCTGCATCTTTCAGCCCAGTACTGGTCCTGAAAAGTAATTTTAGCCGTACTTACCGGTAACTTGAATTTCCTTCATAGGCTAACATTGACTGGTTTCACTTGGAAATTCTTCTAAGTGTGGAGTTTTGGAACTTTAAAATATTCCTCTAAAATCAGCCGAAATACGAATTCCGATTTACTCACCTGTTATAAGGATAGACCTCAGTGCTGTATCTTTCAGCCCAGTACTGGTCCTGAAAAGTAATTTTAACCGTACTTACCAGTAACTTGAATTTCCTTCCATAGGCTAACATTGACTGGTTTCACTTGGAAATTCTTCTAAGTGTGGAGTTTTGGAACTTTAAAATATTCCTCTAAAATCAGCCGAAATACGAATTCCGATTTACTCACCTGTTATCAGGAGAGACCTCAGTGCTGCATCTTTCAGCCCAGTACTGGTCCTGAAAAGTAATTTTAACCGTACTTACCGGTAACTTGAATTTCCTTCATAGGCTAACATTGACTGGTTTCACTTGGAAATTCTTCTAAGTGTGGAGTTTTGGAACTTTAAAATATTCCTCTAAAATCAGCCGAAATACGAATTCCGATTTACTCACCTGTTATCAGGAGAGACCTCAGTGCTGCATCTTTCAGCCCAGTACTGATCCTCAAAAGTAATTTTAACCGTAATTACCAGTAACTTGAATTTCCTTCCATAGGATATCATTGCCTGCTTTTTGCTGAAAAAGTTTCTAAGTGTTGATTTTTGAAACATACAAATATTCCTCTAAAATCAGCCGAAATCCGAATTCTGATTTACTCACCTGTTATCAGGAGAGACCTCAGTGCTGCATCTTTCAGCCCAGTACTGGTCCTGAAAAGTAATTTTAACCGTACTTACCAGTAACTTGAATTTCCTTCCATAGGCTAACATTGACTGGTTTCACTTGGAAATTCTTCTAAGTGTGGAGTTTTGGAACTTTAAAATATTCCTCTAAAATCAGCCGAAATACGAATTCCGATTTACTCACCTGTTATCAGGAGAGACCTCAGTGCTGCATCTTTCAGCCCAGTACTGATCCTCAAAAGTAATTTTAACCGTACTTACCGGTAACTTGAATTTCCTTCATAGGCTAAGATTGACTGGTTTTCAGCAAAAAGTTTCAAAGTGTTGATTTTCACAAACTACAAATATTCCTTAAAAATCGCCTGTATGACTTAAACGCATTTTTTCAACTGTTTACAGGAGATGCACCAGTGCTGGATCCAGGATCCAACACTGAGTAAGAAAAAGTAACGATAACAGTTTTCACCTGCTAAGTGAATTTCCTTCCATAGGATAACATTGGTGATTCTATGAGAAAAAGTTTCTAAGTGTCAACTTTTAAAATACAATAATATTCCTTAAAAATCACGACTGTAACCAAAACGCTTTTACTCAACTGTTTACAGGAGATGTACCAGGACTGAATCTAGGATCCAGTCCTGTGGTTACAAAAGTAATCCATAAAGTAACTAATTGCATTTAACTAGAAATTCACATTGAGCTGAATGTTGCATTGTGTTTGAAAATGTGTTGCCCATTGCAACAACTGTAACTACTGTACTTAAAAGTCTATTGCCTATCTGCAAAGTATTTAAACTAAAGTAATTCATTCTGAGAAAGTATTTTTGTAATGTAATGTATAATGTAATTACAATGTAATTTAAAAAATAAAATATGTAAAAAAAAATTGTTTCTAAAATGTAGTAAATCAGTATGAAAAAAATTAATATAACAATTAATACATTTAAAAATTGTCATTTACAAAACCTTTGAAATTCACTGAAAAACCGTAGGTTTCAGGCACGTTATAGTTAGAAATTAGCATTTAAAAACCTTTGAAATTCACTGAAAAAACCATAGGTTTCAGACACGTTATAGTTACAAATTAGCATTTAAAAAACCTTTGAAATTCACTGAAAAAACCATAGGTTTCAGACACGTTATAGTTACAAATTAGCATTTAAAAATCCTTTGAAATTCACTGAAAAAACCATAGGTTTTAGGGACAGTTTTAGTTACTTGGACATTGCACTCGTACAAAACCCGTGAAATTCCCCGTTATAGTTAGTTCAGCTAACTATAACTCGCGCCTCCGCAATGCACTGCTGATGACGTCACATATTACATCACTCATGACATGGTCAGTGACATCACTGATGACATCACTGATGACATCTCAAATGACATCACTGATGACATCATCCATGTGATAATCTGATGCACCTCCTCACACCCTAATATAACCTTTGATACACCCACTCTAAATTACAGACTGCCATTCGCAAAACCATAGACACTCCAACACCAATAACTACATACCCACTCACTGATTCTTAGGTCTACACACACACATCCACTCACTCACCCGTACAGTCACTCATACTTACGGTCACTCAGTACAGGACTATCATATGCACTCTTACTCCTATATAGACACTCAAACAACGCCACTCATCCATAGAGATACTCACACACCTAGTCAGTCATGCAAATAATTAAACACACTGCCATTTACTCACCTATACAGTTATACACACACCAGCTCACTTACTCATACAAATAGTAGCACATTGTTACGCTCTTATACAATCACAGATACAAGCACACACTCATCCATACAGCCACTATCACAATCACTCACTCTTGCTTATAGCTATTTATATACTCCAACACACATATATACTGCCTTTCACATATGTAGTTACTCACACATGTACCACTGGGACATACATTCACTCACTAACACACTCTTACACACACTTACCCACCCATACAGTCTATCACAGATGCACTCTTGAAACCATCCACCCAGTGAATCACCCACTCACACATCTATGCACAGAGTTGCACACACCCCTCCACACAAACACTCAGGCACCCATACAGATACTCAGACAAGCATTCAATAACTCATATAGACACTCATTTAGCTATTCACAAACACATGCAGCCACTTACACAGCAACAGACAGACGGATACAGACATTCACCCAGTTTAGTCACTAACCCATGCATTCAGTAAGATACGTTAAATCACTCACTTATAGAGTCAGTCACGCACCTACTAAATCATCCATACAGACACTTACACACCCACTCATTCTTCAATACGTCTTTTCCTATATATATTAAAAATATTTAAACTTTACAGAAACACACAGTCACTGGATGATGTCATCAGTGATGTCATTTGAGATGTCATCAGTGATGTCATCAGTGATGTCACTGACCATGTCATGAGTGATGTAATATGTGACGTCATCAGCAGTGCATTGCGGGGCGCGAGTTATAGTTAGCTGAACTAACTATAACGGGGAATTTCACGGGTTTTGTACGAGTGCAATGTCCAAGTAACTAAAACTGTCCCTAAAACCTATGGTTTTTTCAGTGAATATATATATATATATATTCACTGAAAAACCATAGGTTTCAGACACGTTATAGTTAGAAATTAGCATTTAAAAACCTTTGAAATTCACTGAAAAAACCATAGGTTTTAGGGACAGTTATAGTTAGTTGGACATTTCACTCAGTACAAAACCATAGAAATTCCCCGTTATAGTTAGTTCAGCTAACTATAACTCGCGCCCCGCAATGCACTGCTGATGATGTCACATATTACATCACTCATGACATGGTCAGTGACATCACTGATGACATCACTGATGACATCTCAAATGACATCACTGATGACATCACTGATGACATCATCCAGTGACTGTGTGTTTCTGTAAAGTTTAAATATGTTTAATATATATAGGGAAAGGCGTATGGAAGAATGAGTGGGTGTATAAGTGTCTGAATGGATGATTTAGTACGTGAGTGACTGACTCTACAAGTGAGTGATTAAATGTATCTTACTGAATGCATGGGTTAGTGACTAAACTGTGTGAATGTCTGTATCCGTCTGTCTGTTGGTTTGTAAGCGGCTGCATGGCTTTCTGAATAGCTACACGAGTGTCTACATGGGTTATTGATTGATTGTCTGAGTATCTGTATGGGTGCCTGAGTGTTTGTGTGGGTGAGGTGTGTGTGACTCTGTGCATAGAAGTGTGAGTTGGTGATTCACTGGGTGCATGGTTTCAAGAGTGCATCTGTGATGGACTGTATGGGTGGGTGAGTGTGTGTATGGGTGTGTTAGTGATTGAATGTATATCTCAGTGGTACATGTGTGAGTAACTACATATGTGAAAGGCAGTATATATGTGTGTTGGAGTATATAAATGGCTATAAGTGAGAGTGTGTGATTGTGAGAGTGGCTGTATGGATGAGTGTGTACTTGTATCAGTAATTGTATAAGAGCGTAAGAATGTGCTAGTATTTGTATGAGTAAGTGAGCTGGTGTGTGTATAACTGTATAGGTGAGTAAATGGGTGTGTGATTAAGTTTTTGCATGACTGACTAGGTGTGTGAGTACCTCTATGGATGAGTGGCAGTGTGTGAGTGTTTATATAGGTGTATGAGTGCATATGATAGTCCTGTACTGAGTGACTAAGTATGAGTGACTGTACGGGTGAGTGAGTGGATGTGTGTGAGACCTAAGAATCAGTGAGTGTGTATTTAGTTTTTGGTGTTGGAGTGTCTATGGTTTTGAGAATGGCAGTCTGTAATTTAGAGTGGGTGTATCAAAAGTTATATTAGGGTGTGAGAAGATGCATGAAATTATCACATGGATGATGTCATCAGTGATGTCATTTGAGATGTCATCAGTGATGTCATCAGTGATGTCACTGACCATGTCATGAGTGATGTAATATGTGACGTCATCAGCAGTGCATTATGAGGCGCGAGTTATAGTTAGCTGAACTAACTATAACGGGGAATTTCTATGGTTTTGTACGAGTGAAATGTCCAACTAACTATAACTGTCCCTAAAACCTATGGTTTTTTCAGTGAATTTCAAAGGTTTTTTAAATGCTAATTTCTAACTATAACGTGTCTGAAACCTATGGTTTTTCAGTGAATTTCAAAGGTTTTTTAAATGCTAATTTCTAACTATAACGTGCCTGAAACCTATGATTTTTAAGTGAATTTCAAAGGTTTTTTAAATGCTAGTTTCTAACTATGCCTACAGAGGTAGGACATGTGAAGAAAGAAGAAAAACGCACAGAAAGAAGCAAAAGATGTGCAGAAAGAACCAACAGAGGAGCAGAAAGAGGCCTTGTTGCAAAATCATCCTGTGCCCACAACTTTTTCAGACGGGTACTGGTGGTAACTGACTCTGACTAACCAGAGCCAGTGCTATGCTAAAAGACACTTAGAATACAGTGAAAACACCTACATACACTAGGGAACACTATGCGTTGGGGTACCCCTGTGATTAGCATGACCTCCTCTGCAAGTCCCTAGTACATAATAGGGCAGGGGGATTAAAACTACCTCTTAAAACGCTGCACAGGGCGCGTTTGCAAAGTGGTGAAGGGAGGGGGCCTGAGGTGACATGTGTGCAACGCACCTCGTGGCGCGCTTTTAAGTTGCGGGATTAAGTCCCCTTGAATTCTGAGGGTCCCTGTGGCCCAACTCAGCCCCCAGGTACCTACAGTTAGGACCACAGAGCTGAGTTGCAGAGAGGCGTTCCGAGGCCACGCGCCTTTTTCACCTCTCTGCAACGCAACTCTGTTGTGCTTACTGAAGGTACCTGGTGGGCTAGTTGGCCCCCAGGGTCCCTCAGGATTCAAAGGGAATTAATTCCCCAACTTAAAACGCACCACAGGGCGTGTTTGCACACATGTCACCTGAGGCCCCGCCCCTCCCTTCACCACTGTGCAAACGCGCCCCGTGGTGCGTTTTAAGTCGGGGGATTAGGTCACCTTGAATCCTGAGGGTCTCTGGGGCCCAACTAGCCCACTAGGTACTTCCAGTAAGCACCACAGGCCTGCGTTGCAACGCCTGTAACAAATTGTGCAGTTGTGTTTAGGTAGTGAAGAGGGTCGTGCTGGGGGTAGTGGTTTAGGGTTTAGGGTAGTGCAGTGGTATTTGTGTAGTGTAGGGGTCATGCTGGGGTAGATTTAGGGTTTAGGGTAGTGCAGTGGTGTTTGGGTAGTGTAGGGAGTCGTGCTGGGGGAGTGTTTTAGGGTTTAGGGTAGTGCAGTGGTGTTTGGGTAGTGTAGGGGTCGTGCTGGGGGTAGTGTATTAGGGTTTAGGGTAGTGCAGTGGTGTTTGGGTAGTGTAGGGGTCGTGCTGGGGTAGTGATTTAGGGTAGTGCAGTGGTGTTTGGGTAGTGTAGGGGGTACTGCTGGGGGTAGTGTTTTAGGGTTTAGGTTAGTGCAGTGGTGTTTGGTTAGTGTGGGGTACTGCTGGGGGTAGTGTTTTAGGGTTTAGGGTAGTGCAGTGGTGTTTGTGTAGTGTAGGGGGTAGTGTTTTAGGGTTTAGGGTAGTACAGTGGTGTTTGTGTAGTGTAGGGGTCATGCGGGGGTAGTGTTTTAGGGTTTAGGGTAGTGCATTGGTGTTTGGGTAGTGTAGGGGTCATGCGGGGGTAGTGTTTTAGGTTTAGGGCAGTGCAGTGGTGTTTGGGTAGTGTAGGGGTCGTGCTGGGGGAGTGTTTTAGGGTTTAGGGCAGTGCAGTGGTGTTCGGGTAGTGTAGGGGGTCGTGCTGGGGGAGTGTTTTAGGTTTAGGGCAGTGCAGTGGTGTTCGGGTAGTGTAGGGGTCGTGCTGGGGGAGTGTTTGAGGGTTTAGGGCAGTGCAGTCGTGTTTGGGTAGTGTAGGGGTTGTGCTGGGGGTAGTATTTTAGGGTTTAGGGTAGTGCAGTGGTATTCGGGTAGTGTAGGGGTCATGCTGGGGATAGTGTTCTAGGGTTTAGGGCAGTGCAGTGGTGTTTGGGCAGTGTAGGGGTGATGCTGGGGGTGGTGTTTTAGGGTTTAGGGCAGTGCAGTGGTGTTCGGGCAGTGTAGGGGTCGTGCTGGGGGTGGTGTTTCAGGGTTTAGGGCAGTGCAGTGGTGTTCGGGCAGTGTAGGGGGTGGTGTTTCAGGGTTTAGGGCAGTGCAGTGGTGTTCGAGCAGTAAAGGGGGTCATGCTGGGGGTGGTGTTTCAGGGTTTAGGGCAGTGCAGTGGTGTTCGGGCAGTGTAGGGGCGGTCCAGGGGTGGTGTTTCAGGGTTTAGGGCAGTGCAGTGGTGTTCGGGCAGTGTAGGCGGTGCTGCAGGGGGTGGTGTTTCAGGGTTTAGGGCAGTGCAGTGGTGTTCGGGCAATGTAGGGGGTCATGCAGGGGTGGTGTTTCAGGGTTTAGGGCAGTGCAGTGGTGTTCGGGCAGTGTAGGGGGTCGTGCTGGGGCTGGTGTTTCAGGGTTTAGGGCAGTACAGTGGTGTTCGGGCAGTGTAGGGGGTCGTGCTGGGGCTGGTGTTTCAGAGTTTAGGGCAGTGCAGTGGTGTTCGGGCAGTGTAGGGGGTTGTGCTGGGGCTGGTGTTTCAGGGTTTAGGGCAGTGCAGTGGTGTTCGGGCAGTGTAGGGGGTCATGCTGGGGCTGGTGTTTCAGGGTTTAGGGCAGTGCAGTGGTGTTCGGGCAGTGTAGGGGGTCTTGCTGGGGCTGGTGTTTCAGAGTCTAGGGCAGTGCAGTGGTGTTCGGGCAGTGTAGGGGGTCTTGCTGGGGCTGGTGTTTCAGGGTTTAGGGCAGTGCAGTGGTGTTCGGGCAGTGTAGGGGGTCGTGCTGGGGGTGGTGTTTCAGGGTTTAGGGCAGTGCAGTGGTGTTTGGGCAGTGTAGGGGGTCATGCTGGGGCTAGTGTTTCAGGATTTAGGGCAGAGCAATGGTGTTCAGGCAGTGTAGGGGGTTTTGCTGGAGGTGGTGTTTCAGGGTTTAGGGCAGTGCAGTGGTGTTCGTGCAGTGTAGGGGGTGTTGTTTCAGGGTTTAGGGCAGTGGTGTTCAGGCAGTGTAGGGGGTCTTGCTGGGGTTGATGTTTCAGGGTTTAGGGCAGTGCAGTGGTGTTCGGGCAGTGTAGGGGGTCGTGCTGGGGGTGGTGTTTCAGGGTTTAGGGCAGTGCAGTGGTGTTCCGGCAGTGTAGGAGGTCGTGCAGGGGTGGTGTTTCAGGGTTTAGGGCAGTGCAGTGGTGTTCGGGCAGTGTAGGGGGTCATGCTGGGGGTGGTGTTTCAGGGTTTAGGGCAGTGCAGTGGTGTTCGGGCAGTGTAGGGTGTCGTGCTGAGGGTGGTGTTTCAGGCTTTAGTGCAGTGGTGTTCGGGCAGTGTAGGGGGTCTTGCTGGGGATGGTGTTTCAGGGGTTAGGGAAGTGCAGTGGTGTTGGGGCAGTGTAGGGGTCTTGCTGGGGCTGGTGTTTCAGGGTTTAGGGCAGTGCAGTGGTGTTCGGGCAGTGTAGGGGGTCGTGCTGGGGATGGCGTTTGAGGGTTTAGGGTAGTGCAGTGGTGTTCGGGCAGTGTAGGGGGTCGTGCTGGGGCTGGTGTTTCAGGGTTTAGGGCAGTGCAGTGGTGTTCGGGCAGTGTAGGCGGTCGTGCTGGGTCTGGTGTTTCAGGGTTTAGGGCAGTGCAGTGGTGTTTGGGCAGTGTACGGGGTCGTGCTGGGGCTGGTGTTTCAGGGTTTAGGGCAGTGCAGTGGTGTTCGGGCAGTGTAGGGGGTCGTGCTGGGGGTGGTGTTTCAGGGTTTAGGGCAGTGCAGTGGTGTTCGGGCAGTGTAGGGGGTCGTACTGGGGCTGGTGTTTCATGGTTTAGGGCAGTGCAGTGGTGTTCGGGCAGTGTAGGGGGTCGTGCTGGGGGTGGTGTTTCAGGGTTTAGGGCAGTGCAGTGGTGTTCGGGCAGTGTAGGGGGTCATGCTGGGGGTGGTGTTTCAGGGTTTAGGGCAGTGCAGTGGTGTACGGGCAGTGTAGGGGTCTTGCTGGGGGTGGTGTTTCAGGGTTTAGGGTAGTGGTGTTCGGGCAGTGTAGGGGTCTTGCTGGGGGTAGTGTTTCGGGGTTTAGGGCAGTGCAGTGGTGTTCGTGCAGTGTAGGGGGTCGTGCTGGGGGTGGTGTTTCAGGGTTTAGGGCAGTGCAGTAGTGTTCGGGCAGTGTGTGGGATCATGCAGGGGGTGGTGTTTCAGGGTTTAGGGCAGTGCAGTGGTGTTCGGGCAGTGTAGGGGTCGTGCTGGGGGTGGTGTTTCAGGGTTTAGGGCAGTGCAGTGGTGTTCGGGCAGTGTAGGGGGTCATGCAGGGGGTGGTGTTTCAGGGTTTAGGGCAGTGCAGTGGTGTTCGGGCAGTGTAGGGGTCGTGCTGGGGCTGGTGTTTCAGGGTTTAGGGCAGTGCAGTGGTGTTCGGGCAGTGTAGGGGGTCTTGCTGGGGGTGGTGTTTCAGGGTTTAGGGCAGTGGTGTTCGGGCAGTGTAGGGGGTCTTGCTGGGGGTGGTGTTTCAGGGTTTAGGGCAGTGCAGTGGTGTTCGGGCAGTGTAGGGGGTCTTGCTGGGGGTAGTGTTTCAGGGTTTAGGGCAGTGCAGTGGTGTTCGGGCAGTGTAGGGGGTCTTGCTGGGGGTAGTGTTTGAGGGTTTAGGGCAGTGCAGTGGTGTTCGGTGCAGTGTAGGGGGTCGTGCTGGGGATGGTGTTTCAGGGTTTAGGGCAGTGCAGTGGTGTTCGGGCAGTGTAGGGGGTCGTGCTGGGGGTGGTGTTTCAGGGTTTAGGGCAGTGCAGTGGTGTTCGGGCAGTGTAGGGGGTCATGCTGGGGGTGGTGTTTCAGGGTTTAGGGCATGCAGTGGTGTTCGGGCAGAGTAGGGGGTCTTGCTGGGGGTGATGTTTCAGGGTTTAGGGCAGTGCAGTGGTGTTCGGGCAGTGTAGGGGTCATGCTGGGGGTGGTGTTTCAGGGTTTAGGGCAGTGCAGTGGTGTTCGGGCAGTGTAGGGGGTCGTGAAGGGGTGGTGTTTCAGGGTTTAGGGCAGTGCAGTGGTGTTCGGGCAGTGTAGTGGGTCGTGCAGGGGCTGGTGTTTCAGGGTTTAGGGCAGTGCAGTGGTGTTCGGGCAGTGTAGGGGGTCGTGCTGGGGGTAGTGTTTTAGGGTTTAGGGTAGTGCAGTGGTGCTTGTGTAGTGTAGGGGGTGGTGCTGGGGGTAGTGTTTTAGGGTTTAGCGTAGTGCAGTGGTGTTTGTGTAGTGTAGGGGGTCATGTTTTAGGGTAGTGCAGTGGTGTTTGGGTAGTGTAGGGGGTCGTGCTGGGGGTAGTGTTTTAGGATTTAGGTTAGTGCTGTGGTGTTTGGGTAGTGTAGGGGGTCGTGCTGGGGGTAGTGTTTTAGGGTTTAAGGTAGTGCAGTGGTGTTTGTGTAGTGTAGGGGGTCGTGCTGGGGGTAGTGTTTTAGGTTTTAGGGTAGTGCAGTGGTGCTTGTGTAGTGTAGGGGGTCGTGCTGGGGGTAGTGTTTTAGGGTTTAGGGTAGTGCAGTGGTGTTTGTGTAGTGTAGGGGGTCATGTTTTAGGGTAGTGCAGTGGTGTTTGGGTAGTGTAGGGGGTCGTGCTGGGGGTAGTGTTTTAGGATTTAGGTTAGTGCAGTGGTGTTGGGGTAGTGTTTTAGGGTTTAGGGTAGTGCAGTGGTGTTTGTGTCGTGTAGGGGGTCATGCTGGGGGTAGTGTTTTAGGGTTTAGGATAGTGCAGTGGTGCTTGTGTAGTGTAGGGGTCGTGCTGGGGTAGTGTTTTAGGGTTTAGGGTAGTGCAGTGGTGTTTTTGTAGTGTAGGGGGTCATGTTTTAAGATGCAACGCTCCAATACCTGACCAGTCTGCACTACATAAAACTGCAAAAAAACTAAAAATAAAAAGTGTTTTGCACACTTTTGTCATTGGGCTATATGTGGGCTACATCTGGGTAATATTTGTGCTACATTTGGGCTCTTTTTTCACTGGTGGCCATCTTGGAAGACTTCTTTGTTATGAAGTTTCCTAATTTCCTCATTTACTGCAGTCTCCTCAGTAGGAAATGCTTTCAGTTTTTACTTTGATTCCATCAAGAAGGCATTCAGATGTGTCACACATTTGCCATAAATTCAGAATGTTATTACTCTAGTTGTTCATTAGATCACTGTAGTAAAGCTACTGCTCACCAAGGAGTTAACTGGAAGTCTACTGCTGGTATTGAAAGTGATTGTTTCAGTCTGCATGTCAGAATTTTCTAATGAAATAGAAGAGGATTTGAGATCTCACTTAAAACATGCACTAAATTTTCTTTTTGCAGCACTAACCATAATTTCTATGGCAAAATGAACCCCCTCATTTTGTTCATTTTTAAATTAAATGTTTTAAGTGTTACCAGTTTATTCCAATCAAGATGGCTTCAGGTGTGCCATACTTTTGTCATAAGTAAGGCTGTTAGCACTCTAGTTGTTCTTTAGAACACTCTGGGAAGCTGCAGTAGAACACAAAGGCATCAACTGACAGGCTGCTCCTGTTGAAATATAACAGGAAGATATTTGAGATCACACTTGAAACATGTCCTAATTTTTCTTTCTACAGCACTAACCATAATTTCTATGACAAAATGAACCCCATCATTTTGTTCCTTTTTAAATTAAATGTTTTAAGTGTTACCAGTTTATTCCAATCAAGATGGCTTCAGGTGTGCCATACTTTTGTCATAAGTAAGGCTGTTAGCACTCTAGTTGTTCTTTAGAACACTCTGGGAAGCTGCAGTAGAACACAAAGGCATCAACTGACAGGCTGCTCCTGTTGAAATATAACAGGAAGATATTTGAGATCACACTTGAAACATGTCCTAATTTTTCTTTCCAGAGCACTAACCATAATTTCTATGACAAGATGAACCCCATCATTTTGTTCCTTTTTAAATTAAAGGTTTTAAGTGTTACCAGTTTATTCCAATCAAGATGGCTTCAGGTGTGCCATACTTTTGTCATAAGAAAGGCTGTTAGCACTCTAGTTGTTCTTTAGAACACTCTGGGAAGCTGCAGTAGAACACAAAGGAATCAACTGACAGTCTCTGCCCTTGTTGGATGTACATGTTTTACTGAGAATGTCAGACTTCATTCTCACATGACTGAGAAAGATAATGTGAATTTACAGAAAATATGCTCTCATTTTAGCTTCTGGGGCACCTTCCAAAACTGTATGGGACAAGCATGTGAAAATAGTTTTCTCTCAAACATGATTCATGATATCCCAGCAGAAGGTTTTTCACAGGGTAAAATCACCTTAGAACACACCACAATTCCTGAAATTAGTATGGTACCATCAACAAATGAATTCTAATGTAACTAAAGTCTGTTATCACCCTTTATAGTTCTCCTTTTGGTAACCCTCAAAATCTTCGATTCACTACAATGCATTTCAATGGTACTATCATTTATATTGGTCCCAAGATGGCTGCCAGCAATTCCAGGATGAAGTGCTGACAGCCAATCAGATCTCACGATGACATGTGTGGTTAGGCTCCGCCCAGATATATATGTGTTTTTACTTTTGATTTTCTCAGCAACTACTGAACGGATTTACACCATTTAACAAAAGGGTTCTTTTTGAACCAAGAACTACCTCTTTGCCAAATTTGGTGTAATTCCGTTCAGCAGTTCGAGCTGTAGCCTTGCATAAAGTTTCCTATGGGAAATTGTTTTTTTGACTCTTATTTTTTTAATTTCTCCGCAACTACTGAACGGATTTACACCATTTAACAAAAAGGGTTCTTTCTGAACCAAGAACTACCTCTTTGCCAAATTTGGTGTAATTCCGTTCAGCAGTTCAGGCTGTAGCCGTGTCTAAAGTTTCCTATGGGAAAATGAATGGGGAAAACACGTTTTGGGACCCCCTTTTTTCTCGGCCCCCGCTTGACGAATCACCCTGAGACTTTCAGGGTAGGAGCGGACCGGAGCGGGCCATAAAGTTTGAAAATTTCGCGAAGATTCGTCAACCGACGCAAGAGTTATTTCAAATAGAATGTCGCGGATTTCCTATGGAAAATAGGTCCTAACTATAACTATCTACTGGCGACCGCCAGTAGATAATATATATTATATATATATATATATATATATATATATATATATATATATATATATATATATATATATATATATATATATATATATTATCTACTGGTGGTCGCCAGTAGATAGTTATAGTTAGGACCTATTTTCCATAGGAAATCCGCAACATTCTATTTGAAATAACGTTGGCGCCGGTTGACGAATCTTCGCGAAAGTTTCAAACTTGTTGGGGCGCTCCGGTCCGCTCCTATCCTGAAAGTCTCGAGGTGATTCGTCAAGCGGGGGCCGAGAAAAAGGGGTCCCAAAACGTGTTTTCCCCATTCAATTTTCCATAGGAACCTTTAGTCGCAGCTACAGCCCGAACTGCTGAACGGAATTACACCAAATTTGGCAAAGAGGTAGCCCTTGGTTCAGTGTCGTGCCTTTTGCTTAAATGGTGTAAATCCGTTCAGTAGTTCCTGAGAAAATCAAAAGTAAAATCACATATATATCTGGGCGGAGCCTAACCACACATGTCATCGTGAGATCTGATTGGCTGTCAGCACTTCATCCTGGAATTGCTGGCAGCCATCTTGGGACAATATAAATGATAGTACCCCATTGAAATGCATTGTAGTGAATCAAAGATTTTGAGGGTTACCAAAGGAGAACTATAAAGGGTGATAACAGACTTTAGTTACATTAGAATTCATTTGTTGATGGTACCATACTAATTTCAGGAATTGTGGTGTGTTCTAAGGTGATTTTACCCTGTGAAAAACCTTCTGCTGGGATATCATGAATCATGTTTGAGAGAAAACTATTTTCACATGCTTGTCCCATAGAGTTTTGGAAGGTGCTCCAGAAGCTAAAATGAGAGCATATTTTCTGTAAATTCACATTATCTTTCTCAGTCATGTGAGAATGAAGTCTGACATTCTCAGTAAAACATGTACATCCAACAAGGGCAGAGACTGTCAGTTGATTCCTTTGTGTTCTACTGCAGCTTCCCAGAGTGTTCTAAAGAACAACTAGAGTGCTAACAGCCTTACTTATGACAAAAGTATGGCACACCTGAAGCCATCTTGATTGGAATAAACTGGTAACACTTAAAACATTTAATTTAAAAAGGAACAAAATGATGGGGTTCATTTTGTCATAGAAATTATGGTTAGTGCTGTAGAAAGAAAAATTAGGACATGTTTCAAGTGTGATCTCAAATATCTTCCTGTTATATTTCAGCAGGAGCAGCCTGCCAGTTGATGCCTTTGTGTTCTACTGCAGCTTCCCAGAGTGTTCTAAAGAACAACTAGAGCGCTAACAGCCTTACTTATGACAAAAGTATGGCACACCTGAAGCCATCTTGATTGGAATAAACCGGTAACACTTAAAACATTTAATTTAAAAAGGAACAAAATGAGGGGTTCTTTTGAAATAGAAATTATGGTTAGTGCTGCAGAAAGAAAAATTAGGGCATGTTTTAAGTGAGATCTCAAATCCTCTTCTATTTCATTAGAAAATTCTGACATGCAGACTGAAACAATCACTTTCAATACCAGCAGCAGACTTCCAGTTAACTCCCTGGTGAGCAGTAGCTTTACTACAGTGATCTAATGAGCAACTAGAGTGCTAACATTCTGAATTTATGGCAAATGTGAGACACATCTGAATGCCTTCTTGATGGAATCAAAGTAAAAAACTGAAAGCATTTCCTACTGAGGAGACTGCAGTAAATGAGGAAATTAGGAAACTTCATAACAAAGAAGTCTTCCAAGATGGCCACCAGTGAAAAAAGAGCCCAAATGTAGCACAAATATTACCCAGATGTAGCCCACATATAGCCCAATGACAAAAGTGTGCAAAACACTTTTTATTTTTAGTTTTTTGCAGTTTTATGTAGTGCAGACTGGTCAGGTATTGGAGCGTTGCATCTTAAAACATGACCCCCTACACTACAAAAACACCACTGCACTACCTAAACCCTAAAACACTACCCCCAGCACGACCCCCTACACTACACAAGCACCACTGCACTATCCTAAACCCTAAAACACTACCCCCAGCATGACCCCCTACACTACACAAACACCACTGCACTACCTAAACCTACCCCAACACTACCCCAAACACCACTGCACTAACCTAAATCCTAAAACACTACCCCCAGCACGACCCCTACACTACCCAAACACCACTGCACTACCCTAAAACACTGACCCCCTACACTACACAAACACCACTGCACTACCCTAAACCTAAAACACTACCCCAGCACGACCCCTACACTACACAAGCACCACTGCACTACCCTAAACCCTAAAACACTACCCCCAGCACGACCCCTACACTACACGAACACCACTGCACTACCCTAAACCCTAAAACACTACCCCAGCACGACCCCCTAAAGTACCCAAACTCCACTGCACTACCCTAAACCCTGAAACACTACCCCCAGCACGACCCCCTACACTGCCCGAACACCACTGCACTGCCTAAACCTGAAACACTACCCCAGCACGACCCCTACACTGCCCAAACACCACTGCACTGCCCTAAACCCTGAAACACTACCCCCAGCACGACCCCTACACTGCCCGAACACCACTGCACTGCCTAAACCCTGAAACACTACCCCCAGCACGACCCCCTACACTGCCCGAACACCACTGCACTGCCCTAAACCCTGAAACACCACCCCCAGCACGACCCCTACACTGCCCGAACACCACTGCACTGCCCTAAACCCTGAAACACCACCCCCAGCACGACCCCCTACACTGCCCGAACACCACTGCACTGCCCTAAACCCTGAAACACCACCCCCAGCACGACCCCCTACACTGCCCGAACACCACTGCACTGCCCTAAACCCTGAAACACCACCCCCAGCACGACCCCCTACACTGCCCGAACACCACTGCACTGCCCTAAACCCTGAAACACCACCCCCAGCACGACCCCCTACACTGCCCGAACACCACTGCACTGCCCTAAACCCTGAAACACCACCCCCAGCACGACCCCCTACACTGCCCGAACACCACTGCACTGCCCTAAACCCTGAAACACCACCCCCAGCACGACCCCCTACACTGCCCGAACACCACTGCACTGCCCTAAACCCTGAAACACCACCCCCAGCACGACCCCCTACACTGCCCGAACACCACTGCACTGCCCTAAACCCTGAAACACCAGCCCCAGCACGACCCCCTACACTGCCCGAACACCACTGCACTGCCCTAAACCCTGAAACACCAGCCCCAGCACGACCCCCTACACTGCCCGAACACCACTGCACTGCCCTAAACCCTGAAACACCAGCCCCAGCACGACCCCTACACTGCCCGAACACCACTGCACTGCCCTAAACCCTGAAACACCACCCCCAGCACGACCCCCTACACTGCCCGAACACCACTGCACTGCCTAAACCCTGAAACACCACCCCCAGCAAGACCCCCTACACTGCCCGAACACCACTGCACTGCCCTAAACCCTGAAACACCACCCCCAGCACGACCCCCTACACTGCCCGAACACCACTGCACTGCCCTAAACCCTGAAACACCACCCCCAGCACGACCCCCTACACTGCCCGAACACCACTGCACTGCCTAAACCCTGAAACACCACCCCCAGCACGACCCCCTACACTGCCCGAACACCACTGCACTGCCCTAAACCCTGAAACACCACCCCCAGCACGACCCCCTACACTGCCCGAACACCACTGCACTGCCCTAAACCCTGAAACACCACCCCCAGCAAGACCCCCTACACTGCCCGAACACCACTGCACTGCCCTAAACCCTGAAACACCACCCCCAGCACGACCCCCTACACTGCCCGAACACCACTGCACTGCCCTAAACCCTGAAACACCACCCCCAGCACGACCCCCTACACTGCCCGAACACCACTGCACTGCCCTAAACCCTGAAACACCAGCCCCAGCACGACCCCCTACACTGCCCGAACACCACTGCACTGCCTAAACCCTGAAACACCACCCCCAGCACGACCCCCTACACTGCCCGAACACCACTGCACTGCCCTAAACCCTGAAACACCACCCCCAGCACGACCCCCTACACTGCCCGAACACCACTGCACTGCCCTAAACCCTGAAACACCAGCCCCAGCACGACCCCCTACACTGCCCGAACACCACTGCACTGCCCTAAACCCTGAAACACCACCCCCAGCACGACCCCCTACACTGCCCGAACACCACTGCACTGCCTAAACCCTGAAACACCACCCCCAGCACGACCCCTACACTGCCCGAACACCACTGCACTGCCCTAAACCCTGAAACACCACCCCCAGCACGACCCCCTACACTGCCCGAACACCACTGCACTGCCCTAAACCCTGAAACACCACCCCCAGCACGACCCCCTACACTGCCCGAACACCACTGCACTGCCCTAAACCCTGAAACACCACCCCCAGCACGACCCCCTACACTGCCCGAACACCACTGCACTGCCTAAACCCTAAAACACCACCCCCAGCACGACCCCCTACACTGCCCGAACACCACTGCACTGCCCTAAACCTGAAACACCACCCCCTGCACGACCCCCTACACTGCCCGAACACCACTGCACTGCCCTAAACCCTGAAACACCACCCCCTGCACGACCCCCTACACTGCCCGAACACCACTGCACTGCCCTAAACCCTGAAACACCACCCCCAGCACGACCCCCTACACTGCCCGAACACCACTGCACTGCCCTAAACCCTGAAACACCACCCCCAGCACGACCCCTACACTGCCCGAACACCACTGCACTGCCCTAAACCCTGAAACACCACCCCCAGCAAGACCCCCTACACTGCCCGAACACCACTGCACTGCCTAAACCCTGAAACACCAGCCCCAGCACGACCCCCTACACTGCCCGAACACCACTGCACTGCCCTAAACCCTGAAACACCAGCCCCAGCACGACCCCTACACTGCCCGAACACCACTGCACTGCCCTAAACCCTGAAACACCAGCCCCAGCACGACCCCCTACACTGCCCGAACACCACTGCACTGCCCTAAACCCTGAAACACCAGCCCCAGCACGACCCCCTACACTGCCCGAACACCACTGCACTGCCCTAAACCCTGAAACACCAGCCCCAGCACGACCCCCTACACTGCCCGAACACCACTGCACTGCCCTAAACCCTGAAACACCAGCCCCAGCACGACCCCCTACACTGCCCGAACACCACTGCACTGCCCTAAACCCTGAAACACCACCCCCAGCACGACCCCCTACACTGCCCGAACACCACTGCACTGCCCTAAACCCTGAAACACCACCCCCAGCACGACCCCCTACACTGCCCGAACACCACTGCACTGCCCTAAACCCTGAAACACCACCCCCAGCACGACCCCCTACACTGCCCGAACACCACTGCACTGCCCTAAACCCTGAAACACCACCCCCAGCACGACCCCCTACACTGCCCGAACACCACTGCACTGCCCTAAACCCTGAAACACCACCCCCAGCACGACCCCCTACACTGCCCGAACACCACTGCACTGCCCTAAACCCTGAAACACCACCCCCAGCACGACCCCCTACACTGCCCGAACACCACTGCACTGCCCTAAACCCTGAAACACCACCCCCAGCACGACCCCCTACACTGCCCGAACACCACTGCACTGCCTAAACCCTGAAACACCACCCCCAGCACGACCCCTACACTGCCCGAACACCACTGCACTGCCCTAAACCCTGAAACACCACCCCCAGCACGACCCCCTACACTGCCCGAACACCACTGCACTGCCCTAAACCCTGAAACACCACCCCCAGCACGACCCCCTACACTGCCCGAACACCACTGCACTGCCCTAAACCCTGAAACACCACCCCCAGCACGACCCCCTACACTGCCCGAACACCACTGCACTGCCCTAAACCCTGAAACACCACCCCCAGCACGACCCCCTACACTGCCCGAACACCACTGCACTGCCTAAACCCTGAAACACCACCCCCAGCACGACCCCTACACTGCCCGAACACCACTGCACTGCCCTAAACCCTGAAACACCACCCCCAGCACGACCCCCTACACTGCCCGAACACCACTGCACTGCCCTAAACCCTGAAACACCACCCCTGCACGACCCCCTACACTGCCCGAACACCACTGCACTGCCCTAAACCCTGAAACACCACCCCCAGCATGACCCCCTACACTGCCCGAACACCACTGCACTGCCTAAACCCTGAAACACCACCCCCAGCACGACCCCCTACACTGCCCGAACACCACTGCACTGCCCTAAACCCTGAAACACCACCCCAGCACGACCCCCTACACTGCCCGAACACCACTGCACTGCCCTAAACCCTGAAACACCACCCCCAGCACGACCCCCTACACTGCCCGAACACCACTGCACTGCCCTAAACCCTGAAACACCACCCCCAGCACGACCCCCTACACTGCCCGAACACCACTGCACTGCCCTAAACCCTGAAACACCACCCCCAGCACGACCCCCTACACTGCCCGAACACCACTGCACTGCCCTAAACCCTGAAACACCACCCCCAGCACGACCCCCTACACTGCCCGAACACCACTGCACTGCCCTAAACCCTGAAACACCACCCCCAGCATAGACCCCTACACTACACAAACACCACTGCCCTACCTAGCCTAGCCACTACCTATGTGGTACATATTCCACACACTTATTTACCATTATATTTTTATTTATATTTACCTTAACTATTATTTTATATAACCTTTGCCTATGCCCCATTGTTATTTATTGCATTTCATGTATGTATGTATTATT
>CAWUFW010025127.1:0-49464 GCA_963921515.1 Calotriton arnoldi
TGACCGGGTCATTAAAGATGTCATCTACATGCCTGGTCATCCCTTTGAGCATGTGTATTGTGTGTGATGACTTCTGCGTGTTACTGAGGGTTTCAAAGAGGAAATCCTCTTCTAAGAATTCTTTATGTAGCTGCACCCCATGGTAGTTGGCAGCTCTACCCAGTAATTCAATGTAGCCTACACTGTCATCTGGTGGAGAGGGCTTGTTAGGGTACAAGTCGGGATCATTGCCTGTGGGCGAATTGGTGTTGTAATCGTCCCATGGGTCTTGTAGTGGTTGATTATCATCCCCATCCCCATTGTCATCCCCATCATCCTGGTTATCAGGTGTATGTAGTGGTGAATGTTCAGGTTAAATTGGCTGCAACTGAGGGGAAGGAGGTGATGGAAGAGGCAGAGGAGGAGGGGAAGGGTTAGTTCCAACAGTCCTTTTCTTCAAAGGAATGTGATATTCCTCTTCTATATCAGCCCTTCTTTTTAAAGTATGTCCAGTCTGTGGATGAATATACAACACTTTTTGTTTCGGATCCGGTTTGTCAATCGGAGCATCGAAACTGCTTTTTCGGCACATCTGACTGTTTCGGCGCCGAGATTTTCAGTGCCGGAGTTGTAAGCATTGGTGTCTTCGGATCCGAAGTGTGTTTCGAGGCCGAATGGTGGGGGTCGGTGCCGGACTTGTGTTTTGACCCCAAACGTCTTGGCTCGGAGCTCGATTTGGAGGGAGTCTTTTCGGAACCGGAAGGCTTTTAGTAGGCTTTGGTGCCCGAGCCAGAAGGCGGGGAGTCGGAAGCGTGGTCTCGTGCCGACCGGAGCCCGAGGGCGCGGGTTGAACTGGAGCCTTCTTTTTATGTGGAGTTGTGTCTTGGGACGTGGGGGGAGCTGTACTCACGGTACTTTGTCCATGTGGGATGTTGTCCTCTTGGTCGGAGTCGAGCTCTGAGATGGCGACCAGCTCCTGCTCCTCCTCGGTTCCCATGGCCTCCCCGGCCTCTTTGTCCGACTGATGCCCGAAGATGTCCGGAATGGAGCTTGTGTGTTGGCTCTGCATGTCGCAACGTTGAGCCCGATGGTCGTGAAGTGTTTTCTTGGAGCGGAAAGCCTGGCACACATCGCAGTCTTGTTCTCTGTGTTCGGGGGACAAACACAGGTTACACACTTCGTGTGAATCGGTGCGCGGGTATTTTTCACGTGACACCAAGGGCAGAATTTGAAGGGAGTTTGTTCCATCAACTGCGGGTCAGCCCAACGGGGGTAGGCCCGACTGCCTTCCACGAGCTTTCTGATCGAAAGATTAGTTTTAGTAAGTAAATACGATACGCGATAGAAAGGGAAACGCGATCGAAAACAATACAGTCGAGGGTGAATATCTTGCGCACCGAGGGAAACCGAAGACGTCCGAACCCGATGGCGGAAAAAAACAATCTTACAATGGAGTCGATGCCCATGCGCACTATCACCGAAAGGAGGAGTCACCTACCTCGTGACTGGAAAGACTTCTTCGAAGAAAAACAAAGTGCAAACATCCGGACCCAGCATTAGATGGCAAGCTATGCACAGCATGTGATCTACAGCTCACATGCCTCGAACATTAGTTTACAAAATCTCTTTCGACTCTTAATGTATGCATATTGCTCTGGTGTACAGCCTGATACTAAAGTCACTCAAGGGTGGTTTGTCGGCTTTTGTTGTCTCTAGTTTATAGATTTTGTTAGCTCCTGCTTGCACAGCTTCTGCTTCACCTGTAATTTGCCACCAGAAAAGTTGGCAATGGACCTCACAGATGTAGGAAAACATTTTTAATATATTTTGGATGAGTTGCAGGTGCAATTGTGCTACCAATTCCTCAATCTCTCCTGAGACATAAAAATCTGTATTGCATCAATACTCCTGTTAGCTTCTAGATGTTCTCACAGTGCATCATATTTCCCTACACTAATTCACCACTAATCCTTGTTGGGTTCCAGAGTATCGTGCTACTTGCCGAAAAGAGCTACAACACCTCCTCAGGGGTAGCAAGTGTTAGATAAATGCTAACGCTTACCTATTCTAGCCCTTCTCTATCCTTTTCAATTCAAATAACAGACTAACATTTCCACCGCTCAAATTATTTTCAATTCCCCTAGACTAATAAACCAGTAATCCTTTTTCTGGTTCCGGAGTAGCGTGCTACTTGCGGAAAAGCGCTTCAACACCTCATCAGGGGGTAGCAAGTGCTATATAAATGCAAACCTTTTCCTCTTCTATCCCTCCACTATCCTTTTCAATCCGAATAACAAGCTAACATATCCACCGCTCAAATGAATTTCAAATTTCACTATACTAATTCACCACTATTCCTTTTTGGGTTACGGAGTAGCGTGCTACTCACTGAAAATGCGTTTAGACGTCTTGTCAGGGATGGTAAGCGCTATATAACTGCAATTACAATACAATACAATACATTTAACAATGGCGCCTGTGGCTCGCAGTAAATTATGTGGTAAGAAAAGGCAAATAATGTTGCACATTTTAATATATTATAAAACACACTCAGTGATTTCAAGCATTTCTATCACAAGTGCGGAAACATTACACAAGACCATATGCCACCCTAAATACAAGAAGCCCCTTCTTAAGTGTACAATACTTCAGGACCTTAAAAAACATAACATTTCCTTTGGTGCTAAAGCATTGAAAACCTGCAAGCGGCGCTTAAACACACACTTTGTACTACTACTCCTTGCTTACGAGAAGCATGGCTGGCAGTAAAAAAGGCTCAGTTACTACTAGCCTTGCTTCTTGTAAGCAACAACTATAAATACATACACACCGCTTGCAGGTTTTCAAACCACACAAATAAATGGCATTGTCATTTACAATGCCAATAGCTCAAACTCTCGCAAATGCAAGACCTATTACATTGCAAATGCTTGTTTGTCTTGCAGCAGATATACATAGCCAACTTATCACGGTGAGAGATCATGTGATTTTCCGAGAATCACAGGATGTTGCGGAGCCGAGACTCGAACCGGGTTCTCCCGCTTTTGAGTCAGCAGCGTCATAGCCTCTCCACTCCCCTAATACTTGTTCTTTTGTTTGTCAGTGGCCTTTTATTTAATCTCATCTGGCAGCAAGCATTTGTTTTTTAAAGCTGTGAAGCAACGATGCCGAGACTCGAACTCTTTGTTCAGGGGTCGGCTGCTCTAACCGTAGCGCCTCCTCCTCCTCTGTTCAGCCTCCCATTGTCTTTTAAGCTTGCCTCCTTTCTCTCAGCCAATGATCTCCTCCAACATTGCTCGGAAACCACACATTCTAAGGGCTCTATTCTGGACCTTGTCATATCCAAAGCAGACCTGCTGACCACTGCTCCCCCGATCCATGTAGACTGGTCTGACCACCTCCTCATTCCCTTCCGTCTTCACCTATCTCACGTTATAACTCTCGGCCAACCTAAAAGAGCTACTACCTGGTTCCGTAACGCTAAGAACATTGATCTTGACACTTTTTGTGATTCCGCTATGCGGGCACTTCCTAGACTAGACCCTAGCGTGGATGTCAACGTTCTCACCTCTCAGTGCCTCTCAGTACTAGCAGTCGAAATCGACATTGTTGCTCCTCTCCAAAGCAAAAGGAAAAGACCCACCCCCTCAGCACCTTGGTTCAATAAAGCGCTCTAAGATGAAAGGAAAAACCTTAGATTCCTGGAGAAGCATTGGAGAAAATCTCCTTCCACCTCCAATCTCTCTCTTTTACGCTCAGCAAGATCCAAATATCACAACCACATCTTCCTTGAAAAAGCATCACATTTCAGATCCCTCCTTGACTCAGCCAAAAACAGACCCAAAAAGCTTTTTGACCTCTTCAAAAACCCAACCTGTTCTCCCCCAACCATTAAGCCTGAGGATTCCTCAAAGAAAGCAGCAGATTTCGCTATATTCTTCGATGAAAAGGTCAAAGCACTGGTGGATCAGGTCGCCCCCCCATGGAGGAGCGGAAATCCTTAGTCACCTGGCAGAACTTTGACATCATCTCGGAAGATGACCTCCTCAAATGCATCCGCGAAACTAAACCCTCCAACCATTCCTCCGACCCCATCCCTAGCGACATCTCCATCGATTTCTACACCTATACTCTCTCTTACTGGACCAAACTAGTCAATCTCTTCCTCAGTCAAGGCTCCCTCCCGGTTGCCCTCAAATCAGGTCAGGTCACCCCTCTTCTAAAAAAACCCGCCGCCGACGCGAACGACCTCAACAACTTCCGCCCTATCACCAACCTCCCTTTTCTTTCGAAAATCACCGAAAAATGTGTTGCGAAACAACTTTCCTCACATATTATGGACAATAACCTCCTCGACGTCTTCCAGTCGGGCTTCATCCAAAATTGCAGCACTGAAACAGCCCTGCTGCAAGTGATTGACGATGCGCTGCATATACTCGACTCTGGGGAATCATGTCTTCTGATTCTTCTAGACCTCTCTGCAGCCTTTGACACGGTTAACCATAGCACCCTCCTCAACACTCTTCAACAGAGAATGGGACTGGATGGCACAGTGCTCAAATGGTTTGCCTCTTTCCTCTCGGACAGATCCCAAAGGATCAAGATAGGGAACAGTCTTTCATCTCCTGTGGCCGTAGGTCAAGGCGTCCCTCAAGGTTCTATCCTGGCACCCACCTTGTTTAATCTCTACCTGGAACCTTTAGGGAACCTCCTAAGCAAATCTGGGATCCTTTACCATCTGTATGCGGACGACACGCAAATCTACCTTAAGGTGTCCTCCGCACACGATCTCTCCCTACTCAATTCTACCCTCAACTCTATTCACAACTGGATGTCAGCCCACCAACTCATTCTGAATCCCGCCAAAACTGAATTCCTCCTCCTCTCTACCTCTCTCTCACCTCCTCCTGTTCAATCTTGGATGGATCAGCTGAACCTATTCAACAACAAACCCATCATTGTCGACAGCGCTAAATCCCTAGGTGTCATTCTTGACAAAGACTCAACCTAATCTCCCACATCAACTCTATTGCTAAGAACGCACGGTACCAGCTGCGCCTTCTGTGGGGGATCCGTCGGTTCTTCCCGGAGAATGACTTAAAAACCTTGGTACAATCTCTGGTTCTCTCAAGACTGGATTATTGCAATTCTCTTCTGACTGGCCTACCCAAATCCCACCTCTCCCCTCTCAAATCCATCCTCCATTCAGCAGCTCGTTTCATTTCAGGGTCTAAACGAAGCGACCACATCACTCCTATCCTGTCCTCTCTTCGATGGCTTCCGATCGAGGCAAGATCTATTTACAAAACTGCCTGCATCACACACAAAGCCTTACACACGTCCTCCCCTCGTTACCTGGCGAATAAATTGAAATTGTCCGGTGGCTTTCGCCCTTCTCGCAATGCGGAAAAGCTTCTGCTTGAGCCCCCCGTCTTCAAAAGGGAAAGATCGATGGCTCAATCCTTCTCGGGCAATGCAGTGAGAATCTGGAACTCGCTTCCCCCACTGCTCCGTGCCACCTCCTCTACCCGGATCTTCAAAGCTGACCTCAAGTCTCTTCTCTTCCAAAGACACTTCCAGAACTAATACTTTCGTTCTCAGACCCCTCTAGGAAGTTCGCTCGTCAGTGTAAAGTTGTACTTTTGTCTGTTCATTCCTTATTTTGTGTGTTGTGTTGGTTTTTTATGTGCGTGTTCCCCTCATTACAAGTCCCCTGTGAAGTCACGCCCTCTCTACTACCTCAAGGAAGCTTTTCCACTATAGGAAATTCTGTATTCCAAGCCTATAGAAGTGCCTTCCCAGTGTGTTTTGAGTTACTGCCACTTATTACAGAATTATGCCTTTAGTTGTATTTTGTACCCCATGTATCATGTATTTTGTACCCCATGTACCCCCTGCTGTATTCACGCCCTCTCTACTACCTCAAGGAAGTTCTTCCACTATAGGAAATTCTGTACTCCAAGCCTATAGAAGTGCCTTCCCAGTGTGTTATGAGTGACTGCCACTTATTGCAGTATTATACCTCTATTTGTATTTTGTACCCCATGTTTCATGCACACCTGTCACTTTGTCCTCTTGGAACTTATTCCTCTTTTTGTATTTGGTTTGTTTGTTTTTTGCACAATTGTCACTTTTCCTCATGCAATGTAACGCTTGCCTTTGTATTATGCTCATTTGTATCCTCCTCCTTATGTAATGTTGCTGTTCCTGTTGTGAAGCGCTCTGACACCCTCGGGTAAAGTCCGCGCTATATAAAAACGCATAAATAAATAAATAAATAAATATACGTAAATGCAGTCTTCCCCTTCAGGCGGATCCCATGCCTATTCAATTGCCATCTGTGATGCTTACTTTCACTTGCCCATGCATGTGGTAAATCTGCAGCATATAAAAGCATTAAAAAATAATTAACTGTAGATGTAATGGGCCAGCAATGGACTGTAACAAGAAAAAACATATTCAGGTTTCAGAAATTGGACTGCACAACCTCAGAATGGCCGGAAAGACAGATGACTGAGTTGAATGTTTACTTCAGAGAACTGTAATTGACATACATGTCCTACCCAAATCAACAGGGTCAACATCAGCCTTTCATTCTTCACAAAGTGAGCCACTGACTTATAAAGTGACAATCAGTATCGTCTATTCACCTTCTTTCTTCATCAAATTTTACGACCGCATAATCCTAGTATATAATCCTAGAGGTCATCTAGGGAACCGGACAGAACTAGTGGCCGCACAAGAAGCTTGTTCACACTGTTCGCTTGGCTATCGTATGTCGCTCAGCAGATGAAGCTTACGCAGTGCTTCAAAGTGGCTGAAATTAGGCATGCTGTGCTTTACAGAGGATTTGTATACATATGTACATACATGGTCAGTGTCACTGTCTTCTGGCTCGCCTGCCTCGGCAGGAACTGTAACCCGTTTGAACTCTGGGAGGGAGCTAAGCTAATGCCTTCCATGCTGCTGCTGCTGTCTGTGGCCACGTCTGACTGACATCCATACGATGAAAGCTCTGCTGCTGAGCGATGATTCGCTAGTTTAAGTGTTCTGAGGGCCTGTCAAGCATGAGTCATAGCGGGTGAATGGGTGAGGCATTCAATGTAATACTTCCTAAGATGGGTGTCCCAGATATTGCACAGGGCCACAAATAACAGGTTAAACCTCTCTGCAAGGGCTATTCTTTGGAATGGAAGGTGCACCAGAAAAAAATTTGAGAGAACAAATTGAGCCCATCAATCTTTATTCAAAACATATGTTAAAAACGGCACTCAGCCAACGCGTTTCGTTCCTTGTGCAGAAGGAACTTCATCAGAGCTGAAACAATCAACATAAGGACACAGTAAATTGACACATAAAGGCAAAAATGCAAGAAGACATCACAAAAAATAATAATGTACATTGATATATACATAACACAACGTGGTAGTTACACACAAGTCACTCCGAAGACGACAAGGAGATGACGCATAACTTGGGTTATTACTAAAAAAGTCACACTAGACATAGTCAAGTCGCTAGACAGCCCACATAACATATATCCACAATTGTATACACTAACGACAATACATGAAATATAACAATAAAATCAGACATATAAACATACACAAAAGTTTGTGTGTAACCTAAAAGTAAGTTCTAACAGTGCTATCCTTAAAATGAGCTAAAATGCGCTCAGGTGGGAAAGAAATGAAAAAAGTAAATATATAAGTAAAGGAATTCCCTAAAATCATAGCAAGGAAAGGGAAGTACCTAAATATACAGGAAAGAAAAAGCTAATTTATCCCTGGGCCTAGCGGTGAGGCCTGTGCTGGGATTGGCAATTGAGGGCCCTCGGAGAGGCGGCCCCCTGATGTGGGGAAGTGCTTTCCTGGAGTGTGGTGAGCACTTTGAAGGAGGCATTAATTGAACTGGATGGAGGGGTGCAGCAGGGAGGATTACTACTTTGAGCCCATTTAACTACCACTTTGTCAGCGCTTGCCTCTTGGGATCAGCAGGGGAAGACATTTCAGAGGCGATGAGGCAGTCTGGCCGATGCCTGGCTGGCTGCAGTGTTTCTTCATTATGAGGTGCTGGCAGAGGACTCTAAGTCATCAAGGGGTTGTCTCTGCTGCACTAGTGTTTCAAACTGATTGGGTGGATTGTGCTTTACTTCTCCCTGGAGTAAAAGAATGGGTGCAGCTAGTCCAGCGACCCCTTTCCCCCTCTGGTATTGCTGGGCATGTGCCTCAATGTCTGCTAGGAGGGCGAGAATATCCAAAGGCCAGAGCATAGATGAGCTCCTCCAGCACGCCCTTAAGTCTAGTGCCCAGGACGCGGTGAAGATGACAGCACCGGCTCCTTCTCATTTGGTAATACCTGACGGGCCAACTTTGATGACGAAGGCTGACATCCGTGAAATGATGGAGGAATTCCGTAAGGACTTGGGGGAGATCATGAGAGACTCACAATGCAGTTGCTAGGTTGGACCAGAATTTGCAGGGGATCGACCATAGGGTGGATGACCTCGAGACGACGATGGTGGAAGGGAAGCACGAATCAGATGTTCTTAACACTAGGGTCCATGAGCTTGAACGGCGCTATGAACTCCAGCAAGATAATAGATGATAATGAAAACAGGTCCCACAGAAATAATGTTCGCATTCGAGGGGTGCCGGAGTCTGTTGCTGCCTCAGAGCTCCAGGGATATGTCATGGGCCTATTTTGCACCCTGCTGGCTGCACATTAGAATCAACAGATTGAACTTGACCGGGTTAACAGGGTTACAAACGCATATCAAATTTGCAATAAACTCACCCCTGATGTTCTGGTCCAAGCTCACTTTTTCGCATTAAGGATAACATTTTGAGGGCAGCCAGGGGCAAAGATGCGCTAATTTACCGAGGCTCGACATTGCACCTTTACCAAAACATATCAACCTATACCCTAGTGAAATGCAAGTTGTTTATGCCCATTATGGACCATCTCCAGAGCCTTAATATTTCTTACCATTGAGGCTTACCCTTTAAGATCCTCTTTCTCTACCAGGACAAGCCCGTGGCGCTCTCCTTTGTAGATGAGGGCATGCGGCTGTTGGGATTGTTGGCTGAGGAGGGTTTACCTCGCGAGCTCGCAGGGGCAGAGTTAAACCGAGTGGAAGACGCAGCACTCCTGCAATGACGTCAGCAAGAACTGGCCAACAAAACATGAACAATGTACTGTTAATGGACATGAAGAAACTTTGATGGCTAGTTTTTCTGGGGCAGTATGATGTTGATATCCCACGATAAATGATGGCGCCTCTTTTTCTATATGTGAGTGTATTCATCTGCTCCTTGTAAGAAAGTGCCCTCTTTTTGCATGGTTTCCCCCACTTTTTGCCAAACTGTTGATGTACTTTGACTGAGTGTGCCCTGTGTTCCTGCCAACCAGGTACCCAGGGCTTATGTTCTTTCCCTAAAACTACATTAAGACAAAACCCAATTGGCACTCTTTGGCCACATGTCAGTACCTAGTAAATGGTACCAAGGGCACTGTAGCCAGGGAAGGACTCTAAGGGCTGCAGCACGCATTGTGCCACCCTTAGAGGCCCTGTACCTTTACACACACACACTGCCATTTCTGGCTGTGTGTTTTGGTGCAGAACAAAGTGAAGAGTCGACCTGGCACACATCCCTGTGTGCCATGCCTACAAACCACTGCCCTGGCATAGGTAAGCCACTCCTCTAACTGGGTGCACTATACCAGTGGTGACGGTACAGGTGCATGAGCCCCGTACCCCTACAGTGTCTAAGCCAATTCTTAGACATTGTAAGTGCAGTAATGCCATTAAGAGTATATGGTGCTGGGAGTTTGTCATTTAGAACTCCACAGCACCATAATGGCTTTACTGAAAACTGGGAAGTTTGGTATCAAACTTCTCAGCACATTAAACCCACACTGATGCCAGTGTGGGATTTAATGAAAAATGCACTCAGAAGGTATCTTAGAGATACCCCCTGAAAAACGACCTAACTCTAGAGTCCTGGCTGAGTGGCTGCTCGCCAGCTGCCACCACCAGACAGGTTTCTGGACCCCTGGGGTGAGAGCCTGCTGCTCTCGAGGGTCTGAAACTATGCACATCCTGGGACGAGGTGCCAAGACTCCTCCCCCAGGATGGGCAGGGTCCACGAAGGGGAAGCTTCAAAGGCTTGCCACCTTTGTAAGCTACCCCAGGCCTTTGCTGCTTCCAGCAACTGGCCCCCAACGGTTCTGACCACCACTCTGGGTGGGAGAATCGGCGGGAAAACCAAGTGAGGAAGGGAGGTGTGCCCACCTTTGCCAACCCCACCCCTCAGGTGGGTAAGGCGAGGTGAAGCACAACTCTCAGCCCCTGCCATCTAGCAGATGGGGGGACCCAGCCAACCAGAGAGAGGTATATGCCCCTCTCCCACTGGAGGGTGGCATAATAGGGGGGTGTACCCACTCCAAGGAAGGGACCCATTGGTCCCAACATTTACCTACCTGTAACGCCCCTAAATCTAGTATTTAGGGGCAACCCCAAACCTTGCCTCCTCAGACAAGAACCAACCAGAAGAAGAGAAGAAGAAGGACCAAAGAAGCCGTGCTGGACTAAGAAGAGGAGGACGCCCACTGACTTGGCTCCAGCCCTACCGGCCTGTTCGCACCTCGAACCTGCTCCAGGGAAATCCTGTGTGTCCTGCATTCAGCAGCCCTCAACAACCGGGAGGACCTGCCCTGCCTTCCAAACACAAGACTTTGTCTCCCGTGAGCACCGGATTTGCTCACCCACAGATTCTGGCTCTGGCCAAAACCGCAAGTCTGCACCACTCTGCACCCGACGCCCACGGCCCGAGATCGAGTGGCTCAACACTGGATAATCTGGTGATCTCTGACCTGCCTCGAATTTCCAATCGACGCCTGCAGCCCCTTTCTGGAGGATCCCCCCGACCGCGTCCGGAGCTGGTAAGAAAACCCAACGCCTAAAGACACCCCTGCACCCGACATCCCACAGCCTTGGCCCAACCGACGGTGTCCTAGCATCCCAACTTACCTCTCCAACCGGTGGTCCCCTCCAGAAGATCTTCGTCCCCAAGCCTGCAGTCTTTGTTGCAACCGGAGAATCCCCATTGAAAACAACAGGACAGCCGATGCCAAAACAGCACCCTGCACCCAGCTGCCCCTGAGCCGCTGCGGGTGTACTTTGGGTGCTAACTCGAATCCCCCTGTGCCCTGAGCCTAACACCAGGAGCTTTGCTCCCACAACCTTGTGGCCTGCTCGTGAGCAGCCACCAAGCGGAGGCCCCCTATCACCACTGGATAACATTGGGCCTCAGCACTCTGCACCCGGCCGCCCTTGTGCCGCTTAGGGTGTTTCAAAAGTGAATCCTTGACCCTGGGGGAACCCTGGTTCTAACCCCAGAATACCAACTCTCACAAATAACTACTTACCTGTAAACTGATAGCTCCATTTCCTCCCATAGGATTGCATTGACTGCTTTTCTTGAAAAACGTTTAAGTGTGGAGTTGATTTGTATGGAATATTGAAAAACTGCATATGTACTAAAAGTGAATTACTTACCTTTTATCTAGGAGATGTCTCAGTGTGATATCTAGGCATATCACACTGATTAGCAAAAGTAATCTGAAAAGTAATCTAAAAGGTAACGTACATAGTAATCTGCAAAGTAACTAAAAAGTATTTTTGAACTGTTGACTTACCTGTTATTCAACCAACTGCATTTGAACCTGCATTCAACTGTAAAACACTGCATAAGATTTTGCAAAGTACTATTTCACTGACCCGCACCAGGCTTGGCTTGGTTCTAGAAATAAAATAACTAAATAATATTTTTGATACAAACAGATTGGTCTGAGTTCAGTCTTTGAGTGTGTACCATCATTTGCTGCCTGAGTGTGCAACAAATGCTTAACACTACCCTCTGATAAAGCATTACTGCTCGCCCACACTACCACAAATAGAGAGTAAGGTGCTATCTACTTTTACCTCTGCCTATCTTTGGGGTTCCACTGGACTCAGTGCACACTATACCTCATTTTGGTATAGTATATACAGAGCCAGCTTCCTACTCTCCTCTACTAACCAAGCTTTATTTTTCAGAACGGGTGGGGCCCGATACCATCTGGTGCTAGCCCCTTTTTTTTCTTCCCTTAGAAGGGATGCCTCTTTGGAGGGGAGGCATTGTTGTGGTTTATGAGTGATTTTTTGTTGTTTGCTATTTATTTTTATTTATGCCTTATTGGTTATGTTGAGGAGAGTTTTCTGAGAAGTTACTGTTGCTGATGCCTGCTTCATGTTTGTATTGTTTTTTCCTTGTTATTATTATTTTTTTTTAATTATTATTCTTTCATTGTGTGGATTCTAACGGGGCGGGCATGAGGATTTGGGTTGTAGGGCGTGGTCCCATAGGGGTGCCTGTGTACAGCATTCCTTTAGGGTTCCACCCCTTCATGGCAGGTGATCCTAAGCTACATTTATGGTCTGTCAATGTGCAGGGCCTTAACTCCCCCTGTAAACGTAAAGCATTACTTCACTGGTTGTCCTCCGGGAGTGCAGACATAGTGCTTCTCCAGGAGACCCATTTGCTGGCAAACATGCCTTTTCCCCGCCAATTCCATTGTTCCACTTCTAATAAAACCAAGGGGGTGGCGATGCTCATCCGGACTGTGTCTAGCTCAGGGTGACAACCACATGTATGGATAAGGAGGGGAAATGGGTAATGATTCAAGCTTCTGATACTACCTTCTACGCCATAGCTTCCATTTATGGTCCCAATGACGACAAGGTTTCCTTCTGATTTTGTTTCCAGCCATGGCTGCTGCTTCTGGCCATCATATGATACTGGGAGGGAACTATAATGTGACCTTAGACCTAACCTTGGATCATTCAGCCTCCTCTTGGGGGGCATCCCATCCTTCACAGTCTTTGTCCCAGTATATGACAGGCTTGAACCTAACGGATGCCTGGCGTTATCTTCATCCCCATGATCGGGATTATTTGTACTTTTTGAACGTACACAAATCTATTTTTTTTTTATGTCTGCCACCCTACTGTCTAGAGTAGATGACGCAACTATTGGGTTCCAGGTTTCACCAGACCACGCACCTGTCACTTTGAACTGTACAGAGGGGAAACTTTTGACTCAGTTAAGCAGGACAATTACTTAACACACCTCCATTTTCTGGATATCCCTGAGGAGTTTGGGGAAATAACAAAATTCCCTCATTATTGAAGAAGAGGTGAGAGCCACTATTAAGTCCCTGCCGAATAATAAGGCCCCGGAACCTAACAGGTTCCCTAATTCGTTTTACAAATCCTTCAGGGAGTTGTTGGTCCATCATTTGACAAAGGTCTTTAATTCTTTCCTGGACAATGGCTTGGTTACCCCGACAATGATGGAGTCTACGCTCTCTATGAAGCCATCCAGACCCCTGACAAATGTGGGTCATATAGACCGACGGCACTTTTAAACAGTGACGTTAAAATATTCAGATTCTGGTGAATCACCTAGCCGGGGTTTGGCCCACCCTTATATCCCCGCTTCAGAGTGGTTTCATTAGGAATAGACAGACCAGGCACAACACTGGGCTAGCAATTAATGCCATTGAGCGGGCCACGAAAGATGGGATGCAGATGCTTCTCTTGTCTTTGGATGCAGATAAAGCATTTGATTGAGTAAAGTTAGGCCCAAGTTTGCGGTCCTATATTATAGCCAACTTTGTGATATCGTCCACAAAGATTAAGACTCAAGATCTTTTGTCTGATCCAACTACACTATACAGGAGCCCCCGGCATTGTTCGTCCTTTGTGTGGAGCCTCTCATACAGAAAGTCCATGCGGATCCAAACATACGGGGGCTTCCTATGAGAGATACACAGCTAAAGATTCCAATGTTTGCGGATGACATGCTTTGTTTTCTGACTGACCCTGTTGCCTCCTTGGACGCACTTGAGAACACCCTGAGAGTATAGGGAGGTCTCAGGATTGCAAATTAATTACATAAAATTGATCATTATCGGGGTGGGCCCCCTGTTATCTGCTCTTCAACAACGAGTTGATGCCAGAGGTTTTGCTTGGGCCCTTAATGATTTTCAGTATTTAGGGGTTACTACTCCGCGGGACCCTTCAGATGTGTTCCTCTTCAATATTCTGTCTCTTCTGGACACTCTTTTTAAGACTCTCTATAGATGGGATCAGTTAGAGATTTCTTGGATGGGCAGAGTCAAATGTCTTAAAATGAACTTTTTACTGCGACTTCTCTATGTGCTTAGGGTTCTCCTACTCCAGATTCCGAAAACGGTGGTCGCACGTATCCAGAAGAAGCTGTGGTCCTTCATATGGAATAATACGCCCCCTAGAGTGGCTAAAGCAGTCCTCTACCACTCTTCGTAGGAAGGGGAGCTTGGAGTTCTGAATGTAGCTCGTTACATCATGGCAGCCCAAATGGTTCCGGTGTTGGATTGGATCTCTGACCCCACTTAGACATGGGTTCGACTAGAACAAGTCTTGTGCAAACTCCTGCTTAAAAACCTGCCATGGTTACCGCTCCACAGCCTTCTCTCTGTAGGCAGAGTGTTGTCCTCTACCTTGTCCACAAGGGGCGAGGGAGCACACAGCCTCTCATCCCAGCACAGTTCACCCCATTGCATTCTGGTAAATGTAGTACACTTACTTCAAAATTGCTGTAGTTTTCACCAAAGTTGTTGCAATTAGTGTTGTTATCTCCAGACACTTGTTTCTGGGTTTAGTCCTTCATCAGTAGAGAGCAGAATTAGTGGAGAGCAGAGAAAAGTCATCTGGGGGTTGCTTAAATGCTGCTCAAGTCTTCACAGGTCACAGTACCACTCCACAGGCACACAGGGGAATCCAAGTGAGCTTGTCAGCTCGCTGGCTCAAGGGAGCCTTTCAAACATAAGGGGGGAGGGAGTACACTGCCTCTCAACCCAGCACAGTTCACCGCATTGTATTCTGGTAAATGCAGTACGTTTTCTTCAAAGTTACTGTAGTTTTTCACCAAAATTGATGCACGGAGTAACCTGAAGACGGGTGTATTCATAGGGTCATGGAGCTCACGAAACAATCCGACAGTGTCTTTAATCAAGTCCTGTCTTAGTTGCGGTGCTTTACAAGGTGGGGAAATTCACCCAACTCCCCCAAAATGTTCTGATCCAAAGATCAAAATGCACAACACTCCAGAGCCTCAAGCATATGGTACAATAAATGTCAGAGTACAAATACGTATAAACATCAACAATAATTACATTTTGATGGCCTTTCTTTACTTTTCGGACTGCTGGCCTCTTCTTTTTTTTAGCCTTAGAACCAACACGTGTTTCGTTGCTATGGGGCATACCCCACGACTTCCTCAGGGCTGTCCGGCCAATCTAGTAGATGTTCTTAGTCCTGTTTGTACTTTCGTCCTGGATAAAATCAACAAAACTTCTAGAAGTCTCACCACTGTTTCTTATTATTTAAATCCACGCTTCCAGTCTCTTGACATCTGTATTTTTTTTAAAGAAAAGTAAAAGCAGGTATCCCATGTATCTGGAGAAGTCTTGCCTGTACAGGACTGAATGTCCCTTAAAACTGTACGAGCGAGTACTCTCTGAATTTTGGCGTTCTAGAACGCGTTTGTGGATGACAAACTTAAGGGTGTGCCCGACTGATTCCGTGCACCCCAGCAGGATATGTTATCTCTTGGACCAGCTAGCTCACAGTGCCCTCGTTAGCCCCCCTAAACCTAGGCAGGGAGCGAACAGTTCTGGCAACCACTGAACATGACAACTCTGTGTCCTCAGGAAATAATAATAATAATAAAAGGTATTTTGGGGGGTCCCGGCGCTAAAACATGGAGACATACCTAGAAGTTTTCGATCAGTCGCTCATGCTCTCTTTCACTCAGAGAATTATACAACGAATACACCAAGGGACGTTTTCAATATTTATTGAACCAAAGTGATTCTTGTATAAAACATATGGGCTGCAATAATGAATAGATAAAAGCAGAAGAAAGTTATGAGAAGTGTCAAAACAGTAAATAGAACCAAAGGTTTCACCATTTTGTTGAGACAAATTATGTAGGCATACATATACAATACTATAACAATCTAGAGTACTCTTACGATGAAAACCCTAACTATGTGTCTAGGGTGCAAATGTGTGTTCTTGCCAAGAAGTCCCCCTCTGGAAGATCTAATCACTTTACCAGAGGGGTCAGAGTGTAGGACACCGTCTTGGTCACGAACTGGATACTCCTCATGGAAATGTCAGGTAACTGCTAGGCAAAGCTTCATCATGCATTGACCCCTCAAAGTCAGCAGAAGTGTCTCCTCTAAATATATGTGGAAACAAAAAGGTTATTTATACAAAACGGCATCCTTGCCTTGGGCCGTGATTGTGATCAGGCCGCTATTGTTTGTATTCCACCTATAGCTGTGTTGCCATGTGGACGGAATAATAACACATTTGTATCACACACATGAAGACCTTGCAAATAATGCCAAGGCATGGTGAATTTCTCTGTGTCTGCAAGATTGGTGTTTCTTAGAACTAACCCAAGTGTCACAAATGCAAACATAAGTCATCCGATGTGACAAAAGGGGAAGGCAACTTAAGGAAAGAACCAAGTGTATGTAAAATTGTACTATTTCCTACCAGGCCTAACTCGGGCACATGACACCCACTCTTCGTACATATGTCGATGAAGAAGCTATTTAAAAGCAAACTATGCACACCCCTAAAAAGTGCAACATCATATATAAAAGAAAATGCTAAAAGGTGTAAATGATAAAATTGCAATAAAAACCTGGCACTCATGCTATTTGGAGACCCAAAACATAATGAAAGCCAAGTGCATCTAAAAATATAAAAACAATAAAAATGATAGGCAATTTAAAATCAATTTGGATGTTAAAACAGGCCGAAAAAAGTTCCCACCACACGGAAAGCCAGATGTTTACATGTTCCAAGCGGCAGACAAAACATTGCTGTTCCCAGAATGCACAGACGACGTTCCCAGAGGCACACATCGGAGCAAAGTGATACAGCAAGTATGTTCCCATCCAACCCTCCACAGCAGCCACTGAGGGAGTGAATACAGCCACCTGAAGTTCCATAGGGACAGAGCTGACATCCAAACCACTAGACATGGAGGCTACCCAGGGAAGCTCATAAAATGCGGCCAGAAGCAAAGGTATCCTCAAGGAACAGCGGCACAAATGGGCCCTCAGCGGGTCCACCAGTACCTGTATGTCTAACGGTTCAACCGATTGCAACCCCAAGCACAAATCCAGGGCACACTCATAAGTGCACAGAAGACAATGGAACACAAGCTGTATGCAATAAAGCAATACAGGCCGAAACGACAGGAACCAGTGCTCATCCAGTTCTTGAAGCAAAGGTATGCCAAAGAAGTGCACCATATGGTCGCAGCGCAACAGGACATGAGGCAGTGCCAGTTATGGGAGAAACGGTCACCACATAGGGGATCCCTGTTTTCATTCCACAGCAACCATCAGCATTCAACATCAGGTAACTCCCATTCAAGAGCACTCTGAAAGTCAGTCTTATCACGACCTCTGTAGAGCCTTTCGAGTAGCAAGACAAGTTCGCTACAGAAGCATTGCATGCCCCGTGCAACAAAACTTCCTTGCACACTAGGGACCCACTTAAAGTATTCTCGCAGTCCGAGCCGCTGAGAAACACTTCAGTCTCTTTATTCCGACACCGGAATGTGAAAGGAAGCTCCCATTCTTCATGTATGAACCCTTCACCTAACGCCTCCTATCTGCCCACTTGATGATGTTGTAGACAGTACTGAAAGTGAAAAGTCGAGATTGGCAGTGTAATGTAACCATGGATTATCCAATCCGAGGGTGCTATCTCTGCAATGGTAAAAGGTCATTTTTCAAGCCTCTCAATGTGTAGCATTGTGTATTCAGCATCTTTACGGGCCAACGCTATTTGTTGTTGAGAGAGAGTGTAAGGTGAAAACAGATTTGTGATGTTTACATATCGCCACGGCACGTGGCCAGACCATAATGTTTGTAGTGTCCAGCTCAACAAAAGTATTGACCTAAGCTGGGACTGTCCATGTTGTAATGCAGACAAGTCTTGCTGAAGCACATCAATTGTAGATGAGACAATGTTACCTAAAGAGTAAATTCTAGACGATAAGGTAGTCATACCATTGTCCACAACTGCCAGAGCCTGTTCCAAGTTGGCACTATCAATCTCGCACAGCCTCTCAGCAGCTTCTTGTTAAGATATTTTCCATATCTCGTTATAGACAGCATATAAGAAGCGCTTTTGACATGGTTTCCGAGGAGCCAACAAAAAGTTTAGTAATTCCAGGCCATCAGACAAAAGGGTTAAGTGCTGTTTCACCTGAGACAATGTCGAGGTTTTTAGCCAATCAAGGCACAACTTCCCAACACTGTAAGTTGTGACCACCCCCGAATGCTCGTTCTGCACATATCTCATGTCAGGCGTTTAGCTGTAAATGCCTCAGTTTTATCTAGGGACCTATCTTGACATTTGTTAGTGTCCAGTGGTCATACTAAACATCCCTTCCAATTGAAACCTGATGAGTGATGTCTACTCTTACACAGCAGGGTATCAATAGTATTTTCATCACAAGGTGTTAACGGCTGACAGCTGTCAAATCATGTAAGAGTGGGAGCCCGTGGTGTGTTCAAATCCTTGATCTTGGCCAGGCCTAGACATGTTGTCTGTTGCACAGTTTTGTTCAGGAAAATCATCTGTTGAGGCATTAAACAGGTTCCCTAAACCTGCCAATCCTTGGTCCCCCAGATAGATTTTACATCTATTTTGTCCCTCCAAAAGTCGAAACCTTGTTCAGAGAGTTGGGAAAGGAAAGAAGCAGAGTAAATTAGCTTGGTATCAGTTAACATATTTTTCTTTGCAGGTGTTGGTGCGAGCCTATAGTAAAACGGGTCAATGTGCCATAACCAGAAATATAGTCAAACTTCTGTGCAAATGCCTTTGAGCTACCCCTTGGTGGTGTAGGGCAATGTTCCCATTGAGTGAAATTAAAAACTTCATGTGGTGTACTAGTTTTGTGCAGGAAATGATGACTGTAATGTTGAAAACAGAACATCTCATCAAAATTAGCTGTACCATCATATAACTCATCAGAAGAAAACACAGTTAAATGTTCTAGATCTTCTAACATTTCATACACTGTACTAATGTCCCAATCATCAGAAATAGTACTAGGGGTGATGATGTCATTCAAAGAAATCTCAAACAAATGGGGAATTTGTTCAGTAGGGTCATACACATCAATGGTACCTTGTCCCATACAAACCACACGGAATTGGAACAGCTGAAATGTTCACCCCGGACAAGTCTCTTTGTTCACGGTGTGCTGATACGTGTGGTTTCAGAACCAAGTTAACCATGTGTACTGCAGAGCGTTCCGGGACAAAGTGTCCGTTGAGGAGAAGAAAGCACACAGTCACAAAACCAATCCAGAGAATCAGGAAAAGTATTTCAATTGTAATTCAAAACTGTAGCTGTGGAGAAACAAAGTATGTTGTTTTCAGACAAAGATAAAAAAACATGCACCTTTAGCTCGAAAGGCAGAGGCGGTGGAGGCTGCTCCGATGAGTCGGAAGAGAAGTCGTCAAAGTCTATGAAACAACTAGAAGCCATCCAGTCTATCTTAGGCAGCTCAGCAGGCTGTGCTGAACTTGATGCAGGTTCGATCTGTGGTACATTGACATAGACCTTGTTCTTTTCTGATTCCGAATAGAAATCTGTGTTTCCGTACTTGTTGACTGCAGTTATAGCTGTTTTTGAAACAGGTGGAAGGCGAACTTCGTTGCTGTTCATTGAGGTCTTTTGTTGGAGAGAGCAGGCTTCATTAGTAATTAAAGCTTCCATCTGAACCTCCAGTATGGCAGCGAGAGGAGACTGGTAGCTGCCCAGGAGTCCACACGGCTTAATGTTGAGAATCGGCCATAGTGTGGTTTGATGAGATCAAAAGAGACAAACCTTTTGTCTCGTTGTCCAGCTAGGGGCAGGAGAAATACAGTTTGTGTGCCTTCAACTGCCAGGACAGGAACAGGAGCTCTGTAAGATTTCCCAAACTCTTTCTTGTCCACTCGCTTTTCTCTGACCAGATCCCCGATTCTTAGGATCCAGCCGGATCTTGCGGTACAACCTTCACTTCTCCAGTGGCATTGCGTTTTACTTGGACATTGCTTTGTTCTTCCCGGAAATCATTCACTTCCTGTAAAACAGCCAAACGTTCATTGATGTCAAATGGTGTTTCCGACGCCACTGTGCTGGCATTATTGAGGTCTGGGACCCACATCTTAACCCCAAACATGATCTCATAAGGAGTCTGACCACCCAGGGACTTTCTTGGCAAGTTATTCAAAGCCCTCTGGACACCATATAAGTGATCAACCCAACTGCGACCTGAGCCTCATACCCTTGCTGTTAAAAACTGCTTTATGACCCGGCTTTTCCTCTCCACTACTGTGTTTCCCTCGGGATAGTACAGGGATGAGAAACGCAGGGTCACACCCAAATCTTCTACGGCCTCTTTGTAAGCTTGAGAGCTAAATGCCAGACCCTGGTCAGACTGTAATGTGCCAACTACGTATGTCCCAATGGAGACTCGCAGGTCCTTTATAACAGTTCAGGCATCAGCCGATCGCTGTGGCCATACTCACAGGAATCTAGAGTAGGAATCCACTGCCACCAAGATGTACTTGTAGGCCTCATCAGATGATAGGGGTCCGCAATGGTCGAACTAAACTCAAGTCAAAGGCTTGTTTGAAATCAAAAGAGATGTCTCGGGTGGATGTGCCACTGTGGAGCCCTTCATCTGTTGACAGATTTCGCATCTCAGGACAAAGTCCTTGGTCTGTTTATATAGACCTGGCCACCAATAGCGCTGCTGCAATAATGAAGTAACCACATCTGCATGAGCAGAAGCCAGACACTCATGTGCATCTAGAATTAATCCCAATCTGCAATCATTTTTTGGTGTCACTCTGTCCCCCACTCCGGGAATCTGAGCATATGGTGTGTTTTTTGCATCTAGCTTGTAGGAGTACTCTAGTGGTAAGCCTTTCGGCAGGTATGTGTCATTGCACGTAGAGTCGACGGCCACCATGTCTCTGTCTATCCTCGTACTAGAACAAGTTATTATTGAAGACCGAACTGTCGCTTTTGCTGCTTCATCAGCCAATGAATTCCCTGCAACGTGAACGCCAACACAATCATGGCTCAGTATATGAATAGCATGAACCTGGGGCAAGCATTCTTTCAGCTTCACCACATGTTCCCAAAGCATCTTGTGCTTAACTCTGCAGCCTTTTGAATCCCTAAATCCATTCTGACTCCAATAATGAAGAAATTCATTATATGACTGTATGCCATAATATGAATCACACACAATGAATGTGGGGAATCCGGCATTCGTATTCTGCAGTGCGAGTACTAGAGCCTTTAGTTCTGCCAGCTGTGCCGTGCAATCACCTAGTGACTGCGTGTAGCTTTTTTAGGATGGAAAATCCCATCATACATGCAGCTGTTAATGACAGCATATGTGGCTGATTATTGGTGTTTTGTCCCTACCACTGGCAGAGCAGAACCATAAGTGTAAATGATGTAATCATAGTGATCTAGAGGCATGATTTCATTAGGCAGAGGATATTCTTGTTCGTATTGCAGAAATGCTTGCGTTTGCAAAGTAGCATCACATATGATGTCTACATCTGTTGCAGTGAGTGAGTTTGACCATTGTATCCATCTCGGATGTAAAGCTTTAGCGTATGGAACACTCCCTCTGGTGACTGCTTCTAAGGTTGATACAGGGGTCACAACAATAATGTTTTTCCCTTGAGCCAGGGCATGCTCTCTCACTATAGCGGTCTGAAACTCTGTCAGTATTTTTCCAGTAGGTGCAAAACTCATCTCAGCATTGGTATAGAGGTGATTTATATGTAATCGGTTCTGTGTCACCTTCATTGAACGTGACATATGTGTATCCTGATGTACCTGCGACTACACGGATCACCAGGTTTGTTGTGCTCCCACGTATGTGTAAAGGTTTGGAAGCTATCATGTCAGCTTGGACGGAACATATGATTTTCCAATATGTACTTGTAAAGTCTTGACGAATTAAGTCGTAGAACGGTTTAGCCCATTCTGCGTAGTCAGGAAGGTATGTTCTGCCAAAATTCAGAAATTCTAAAATGGATTGCAATCTTTTCAGAGTTGTCGGTGGTTGGAGCAACGCACATTTTTCTAAAAAATGTGTCACCAGGATTTTGCCTTCACTTGACAGCTCATATCCCAGAAATAGGACACTTAAGTGGGCAATTTTTGAATTCTTGAAATTGAATCTATAGCCCATATGAGCAAACCCCAAGATTATATGGTCTACTCTGGTCAAGTGTTCCATCAGGTCATCGTCCGTCAAGTATATGTCATTTTCACATGACAATGCCTGATCATCAAAATTCTCAAATAATTCAGTAACTCTGGATGAAAACAGAGTATTTAAATAATAAGAAACAGTGGTGACACTTCTAGACGCTTTGTGGATTTTATCCGGGACGGAAGTACAACCGGGACTAAGAACACCTACTAGATTGGCCGGACAGCCCTGAGGAAGTCGTAGGGTATGCCCCATAGCGACAAAACACGTGTTGGTTCTAAGGCTAAAAAAAGAAGAAGCCAGCAGGTCAAAAAATAAAGAAATACCATCAAAATGTCATTATTGTTGATGTTTATATGTGTTAGTACTCTGACATTTATTATAGCATGTGCTTGAGACTGGAGTGTTGGTGCAGGTAGTGCTGTTATCTCTAGACACGTGTTTCTGGGTTTAGCCCTTCATCGGTAGAGAGCAGAAGTAGTAGAGAACAGAGAAAAGTTATCTGGGGTTGCTGAAATGCTGCCTTGTCGACTCTACACCATTGGAGATAGGCCACCTGTACGTGTCAGTTCAGGATATACCCGTCCCCGCACACCACTGTTTTTGTTAATTCAGACTTTCCCCCCTGGTATACTGAATGGGAGATTCTGCAGGCGGGGTAGGGGGTATAGACCTCACCCTTCAGGACCTATATGTTGACAGGGTGCCCAAGACCAGAGACTTTCATTACATCACACTGACTTGTATAGAGTGACAGTTGACCCATTGAGCTCGTCAAGCCACTCTCCAGGGAGAGACATGGGAGACACATTTACTGGAAGATATTCTGAGTGGTGAGGGTAAGGGGAAAGCAATTTCACGTTTTCATAGAGTATTGGAACCCCCCCAGATGTTACTAACATTGGATATATTGTACAGTAGTTGCAGGATCTGGGCATGGCAATTGACAAGGGGGACTGGGGTGCAACATGGCAGAGAGGCTAAGTCCTCTATGGGCAACTAATATAAAGATAGTATCTATAAATTTCTCCTGCGCTAGTTTGTCACCCCGTCCCGCCTGTCCTACATGATGGGGTCGAGCGATGGCTGTTGGCAGGGGTGCGGAATTTGAGGCACATATCTCCATATGTGGTGGGAATGTACGGTGGTTGCTGATTTTTGGAAAAGTATTTTGGCAAATCTTTTAAATTCTACAAGCTACACTCAACCCCGACCCCCTTCAAGCGCACCTCAGGGCTTTACTCACTCAATCCCCCTTCAGGTAAACTGATCACACATTGTTTGTTTGGCTGCACTTTGGTGACTGCCTTCCGATGGAAGGGCCCGGCGGTCCCTTCTACGACACTATGGCGGACCAAGACTTGGGATATATATGGAGAGTCTAACAACCATGGTGAGGGACACAAAGTTACGTTTTGACAAAATATGTGCCCCCTTCTTGACCTTTGTGAAAGATAATTATGCATGACAAGGACATGCGCGCCCCTGGGGTCTTATAGCTACTGCAGGCCTTGTAGGCCGTGATAGGGTGGAATTGGTTTGAGTGGGGGGAGGGAGCGGGGGAAATGAGAGGGGCATTGATGGAATGTTTACTCCTGTTGGGAATATGCTTGTTTGGTTCCCCCATTCTTCCGGTTCTCTTTGAAGTGGATTGCCCTGGGATCATCACTCGTACTAAATGAATGTACTATTAGTTCTTTGGCTACTGATGCTCGGCAATGCTTGCTTTCGGTGGAGAAATATAGTTCTTGTGTGTGTTATTTTGTTGACTTTATTTTTTTGTTAAAGTGAAAATAAAGTTGTTAAAAAAAAACCACCCTCTCTGTGTCACGACTTGCTCACTGCGTTTTCGTGTCCACCACCAGGGGGCTGAACTGTGGGACTCTCCAGTGTCATAACAAGCTTCCAGACCCTCCCCTTCATGTACATACTGACTTCCAGCCATTTGGACAATATTTGGGAATTGACATCCATTCCCAATCCATGCTGGGTTTTGTGGAAGCCCTCCTGCTCATGCCTGAAACTCCATTACCCAGAATCCCCTGCTCACTGCTTTGTCTCCACACCTGCAGGCCAAGGATGGGTGGAGGAATTCAGTTCACCTGTGGCTGGCTGCTGCTAGCCTGCTCACACCTGATGCATGTGATTAGTGTGAGCTCTTTTAAGCCCCAGCTCCCTTCAGCCCAGTGTTGGTCATTGTAGCTGTAAACCGGTGAGACCGATCCTTGTTTCCAGAGCTTTTGATATCCTTGTTTCCAGTGATTCCTTAGCTATAGTTAATCCTTGTTCCTTGATTCCTGAGCTATAGCTATTCCTTGTGCCTGAATTAGCACTGCCTGCAGTGCTACCTTGTTTCCTGTGCTATAGTTATTCTTTGTTCCTGGGCTTCAGCTATTTCTTGTTCCTGATTTGTACTGCTTGCAGTGCTCTCTTGACTCCTTGTTTCCTGAGCTGTAACTATTTCCTGTTTCCTTGAACCAGTACTGCCTGCAGTGCTACCTTGACTCCTGAAACCTTAGTAATTCCCTGTTCCTGAACTAGCACTGCCTTCAGTGCTACCTTGACTCCTGAAGCTTTAGTAATTCCCTGTTCCTGAACCAGCACTGCCTTCAGTGCTACCTTGACTCCTGAACCTTAGCATTCCTTGTTCCTGACCTGCAGCAGTTTCCCTTCTCCTGAACTAGCACTGCCTGCAGTGCTACCTTGACTCCTGAGCCTTAGCATTCCTTGTTCCTGACCTGCAACAGTTTCCCTTCTCCTGAGCTAGCACTACCTGCAGTGCTACTTTGACTCCTGAGCTTTTGCTCAATTCTTGTTCCTGCCCCAGCACTGCCTTCTATGCTACTTTGTTTTCTTGATTCCTGAACCTGCACTATTCTAGTATACCCTTGTAGCCTCCCCTTCTGTATATCCTTTTCCAGTCCCTGCCTTTCTTCCCATTTCCTTGGTTCCAGTTCTAGTTTGCTGTCTTTCTATTTCTGCTGTCTTGCTTCTGTTACCTTGTATGTTTGTTACCTGCTTTCTGCCAAGTGTGCCCTGTGATTTCCTTCCTTTCCTGTTAAGCACTCCTCCTTGCTAGCTCCTTGTCTATTGTGCTTATGTTTAGTTCTACCCCTTTGCTGTTACTGCCTTGCGTGTTCCTGTTTGATCGCCAGGATGCGTGGGCACAGCTGACTACCTAGGTGGTGTTTCTTGTTCACTGTGAGTATTGTCTTTGAGTTACTGTTATAACATCACCATAGGTATAAGCTCCACAGACCCTGCCTTTGCATACATATACTATATGTGGGTATTTTCAGTCAGTATCTGTAACAGCAATTGTGGGTGAGGAACTTACTGAGCTTCAGTCTTACCGTGTGGAGCTCCTGAGTGCTTTACCCCACATTCCCTTTATTGTTAATGTTGTATTATATATATGTCTTGCACGTCCGTCCTGGGTGTAGTTAGTCTGAATGCTAAATTGCCTTGTGAGTGCCCTTCCTTTCTGAGTCTTAGCCGTCTTGTTCCTTTGTACAGGCTTCCCCTTTGGATCCCTTTTCTCCTCTGACTTCCTGTGTGATCCTGGGCAGCGCTGTACTCCTCTCTCTGTGTACATGTTCTACCCTGTTCCCAGTCCTTGCCCAAGTCCCTGACTGTGTTCCTGACATAGTCCTGGACAGTCCCTGACACTCTGGAGCCTCTCGCAGACCTAACCATCTTGATATAAAAATATTTTTTTACCTTCATTTCTCAAAAACTACTAAATGGATTTACATCAAATCACAAAAAGCACAATTTGTGGAGTAAGATCTAGCTTCCTGCCAAATTTGGTGTAACTCCTTTCAGCAGTTTTTGATGTAGCCCTGCCTAAAGAAGTCTGAGTTTGCGCATTGGGATCCCCCTTTTTTCTTGGCCCACGCTTGACGGATCATCCTGCAATCTTCCATTAAAAAATGAATAAAAAATTAGCACCTTTTTGGAAAGTTTCGTGGAGATTCATCAAACCGCAACACAAAGAATGCTCTTCATATGGAACAGCTGACTTAACTATAACTACTCACTGTGAGATAGATATATAATATATATTACCTACTGGCAGTTGCCAGTAGGTAGTTATAGTTAGGACCTTGTTTCTATTCTAAAAGGGTTTTTCTTTTGCCAATATCTTTGGCGCCGTTTGACGAATCTTCGCGAAATTTTCAAAACTAATGGAGCGCTCCGGTCAGCTCCTGACTTGAAAGTTTCGGGGTGATTCGTCAAGCGGGGGCCGAGAAAAAAGGGGGGTCCCAAAACACGTTTACTGCATGTAAATTTCCGTAGGAAATTTTTGTTGCGGCTACAGCCGAACTGCTGAACGGAATTACACCAAATTTGGCAGAAAGGTAGCTCTTGGTTCAGAGTGCACTCTTTGCTTTAAATGGTGTAAATCCGTTCAGTAGTTCCTGATAAATTCCTATATAAACAAATATTAGTGTCTGGTGACAGCGGTGGATCCGCGAACCCTCCCGATCAGGAGCGTGACTCTGATTGGCTGCCAACAATTCAAACCAGGAAGTGTTGGCAGCCATCTTGTGACTCGGTTCAACCAAGTCAGAAGAAAAACAGTAAAAAAAACAAGAAAAGGGGGCAGGGTAGAAACACCCTGACCCCCATAGGCCTGCTCAAGGGGTCCCAGAGGGACACAGAGGGCCAAAAAAAGCATTTTTTTTACATTTTCAGTGGGATTGGCGTAGGGTGCGCTGCACTGGGGACCGTCACCTCCCCGGGACGATACTCATTTAAATACGGGTAGCACGCCCTCACCCCAGCCCCGGGGACCGCCACCTCCCTGGGGCAATATACAATAAAAGCGGGGGGGCACACAGCCCCCCCGTAGCCCCGGGGAACACCACCTCCCTGGGGCTGAATTTAAAATTATAGTGGGGGGGCTTGAGCCCCCCCACACTGCCCCAGGGACCATCAACTCCCCGGGGCACTAATTATGTAAATGGGGGTCTGTTGCGGCCCCCCTGCCCCGGGGACCACCACCTCCCCGGGGCTTTAAATTTGATGGAGGGGGCAGCATGGCCCTCCTCGTGGAGCCCTCCATGGCCCCGGGGACCGCCACCTCCCTGGGGCAATATACAATAAATGCGGGGGTGGGGGGGCACGCAGCCCCCTGTGGCCCCTGGGAACACCACCTCCCCGGGGCTGAATTTAAAATTATAGTGGGGGTGGGGGGCTCCCCTAAACTGCCCCAGGGACCATCACCTCCTCGGGGCACTAATTATGTAAATGCGGGGGTCCGTTGCGGCCCCGGGGACCACCACCTCCCCGGGACTTTAAATTTGATGGAGGGGGGCAGCGCGGCCCCCCTCGTGGAGCCCTCCATGGCCCTGGGGACCACCACCACCCAGGGCCGGCTCCAGCAATGTCCCGGGGTGCCCATCCCCGGGACATTGCAGTTTGCTATGGCATTTCGGGAGCACTGCTCCCGCCATGCCATAGCAAACTTCTGCTTCGCGGAAACGAGGGCAGGAAAACTGCTCTCGCTTCCATGAAGCGAAGCCGATTTGCTTTTGGGCAAAGGGAGCTGGATGTCAGCAGCTCCCTTTGCCAAAAAGCAATGCCGGCTCCCGCAGGAGGCGGGGAGCCGGCAGGGACCGCGGGGGCATTGGGGCTCCCCCCGCGGTCCCCAACGGGAGGCATGCCCCAGGGGATGGGGTCCCTGGGGCCAAAAATGGCTCGGCCCCCCTCCGTTTTAAATAGAAAAAATATATATTGTCCAAGCCCCGGGGGATGGGGTCCCCAGGGCCAAAAATGGCCCGGGATGGGGGCCACTCGGCCCCCCTTCCTTTTAAATAGAAAAAAATAAAAAATTGGCCAAGCCCCGGGGGATGGGGTCCCCGGGGCCAAAATGGCCCGGGAGGGGGGTGGAGGGGTTAGGGGGAGGGTGGGGGCGGGAGTGGGAGTGGGGGGCAGCGGGGGATGGGGCAGTGAAGGGGCCAAGGGACCCTTTCCCTTTTTTTAAAATCAAAAATGGCTGGGCCCGGGGGATGGGGTCCCCGGGGCAGACATCGGGTAATGGAACTGGGGGGCATAAATTATTTATTTTTTTCTCTCGTGATAGGAGTCGCAACCCCATTGCGGCTCTCAACGCGGCTCCCCAGTGTAACGTCGCAGTGGATTCGCGGATCTGCCTTGAATAACTAATCAAATAGTTTTAATTCAGAAGGCAGTGTTACATTTGTGATTTCTTTTTTTTGGAGTTTATGAGACTGAAGTTAATAATCACATTAAATATGATAGAGTTAGTAATAATATAAAAAAATAGAAATTAAAAGAGAGGGAGGGGGGAGGCAGCGGGGTGGGGGGGGTGAGGGGGCCAAGGGGCCCCTCTCCCTTTTTTTTTTTAATAAAAAATGGCCGGGCCCCAGGGGATGGGGTCCCCGGGGCAGACATCAGGTAATGGAACTGGGGTGCATTAATTATTATTTTTTTTCTCTCATGATAGGAGTCGCAACCCCATTGCGGCTCTCAACGCGGCTCCCCAGTGTAACGTCGCAGTGGATTCGCGGATCTGCCTTGAATAACTAATCAAATAGTTTATAATTCAGAAGGCAGTGTTACATTTGTGATTTTTTTTTTTGGAGTTTATGAGACTGAAGTTAATAATCACATTAAATATGATAGAGTTAGTAATAATATAAAAAAATAGAAATTAAAAGAGAGGGAGGGGGGAGGCAGCGGGGTGGGGGGATGAGGGGGCCAAGGGGCCCCTCTCCCTTTTTTTTTTAAATAAAAAATGGCCGGGCCCCAGGGGATGGGATCCCCGGGGCAGACATCAGGTAATGGAACTGGGGGGCATTAATTATTTATTTTTTTCTCTCATGATAGGAGTCGCAACCCCATCGCGGCTCTCAGCGCGGCTCCCCAGTGTAACGTCACAGTGGATTCACAGATCTACCTTAAATAGATGATTTAATAGTATATAATTCAGAAGGCAGTGTTGCACTTGTGAACTTTTTTTATAGTTGATGAGATTGAAGTTATTAATCACATTAACTATGATAGAGTTAGTAATAATATAAAAAAAAAAAAATTAAAAGTTAAACTTGAAAAGTGTATTGTGTTGTAGTACATTGAATTTGTGCTTTTATTTTGTGGATTCGCGATGAGTTCGCAAATCCACAAAAAATTTAAAAAGAGTATGTATGTTAAAAAAAAAAATAAGATTCACTGTTGGGTTATAGGGTAGCTCTAAAAAGAGCCCTTGTTTTCATTATGACTTTGTTGGAGCTACATGTAAGTGCGGATGCACAGCTTAAGGTTGTTGAGAAACACTCTGTTCCATTCATCTGTGAAGTGAACTCCATCACTGCTGTAAATGTCATCCATATCAAAACGTACATTGTTGTTATGGATGGAGCCCATCCTATGGTCTCTAAGGTAAGCAGAAACAGCTTTATTGACATTCTTCCTAGCTTGCTCAATCTGTGGACAGAATTGATTTGACCACTTCCATTTCTGTCTTTGGCATATATTAGAGTATATAAAGACAGATTGAGGCAAAAGCAACATCAATTGTGTAAAGGTATCCTTCATTAGGATTTCCAGACCTACCCCAGTCAATGTGCCTAGGTCATTGCCACCACAGTGCACAATCATGAGGTTAGGGGGTTGGAGATGCAAAAAGGTTTTAACCAAAGGCATCAATTGGTGCCACTTTAATCATCTCTGTGCAATCTATTTAATATCCACATTTTGCAAACTTAGGTCTTTGTCAATACCTCTGTGTTCAGCATACTTTTTGCACCAGAAAACATAGCTGTGCCCTACAACCCATACTGTAAAAATCTTGAAGGGATGTCTGGAAGGAATGAAAAGATGTCTGTAGCTGAGGTAGTCAGTTGGTAGAATGAGAGGTATCTAAAATGGAGGAGAAGATGCGGTTTTTGAAAAAGCCGATAAGTGATTGGCTGTTCATTAACATTGTGCACTCAAAAATAGGATGCATGTTACTTTCCTGAAGAAGCATGTTTCTTATTGGTTATTAAAAATGTTTGTGAGGTACAGTAGATAGGATAAGATAATATTTTGCAAAAGTCAACCACACCTAGTATTTGCATTTGTAAGCTACTGTGCTGAACTTGAAAATATGGTGAACTTGTGACCTGCCAGAACAGTTGAATGTTTCAGAAACTGTTACTATGGAAACTGGGATTAAGCAGAATGGGGGAAAGGTTGAAACTTTACTGTGGATTTAAAATGTGAAATGCTAACTTATATATAAGTGATATGTTACTAAATTAAGTTTTTCTAAGTCAGTAGTATGTGTAGAAGTAGTGTGTTGTTAAAAAAAAAATAATACTAGTATTATTATAAATAGGTTTTTGAACTCCCGTAAGGGTTCGCGGTTCCATCGCGACACTACACTGTGGCACCACGGAGGAGTCGCAACTCCAGAAAATTACAGAACCAGTTTTGGGCACTTTTAGAAGACAGTTAAAAAGGGTTAATATGTCTAACCAATAGAAATGTGTTTCACAATTTGAAATAATGTAGGAAGCAATGCGATTTGCTACTGACATTTATTTGTGTGCAGAAAGAGAGGGAAAGTTTGCCATTACAGGTTTTACGTTGTTGAGAGTGGTGCATTACATTTATTGTGCAAAATAAAATCTTTAATGAGTTTGTGATATTTCATATTTTGAAATACTATTTGAAAGGTTAGTTACAAATGTGTAAAGTGTGTTATGTATTATGTAGTAGTGCTTTACTATCTGTAGTGATATTTTTAGATTTGAAAAGCTTTATTTTCAAAGTTTTGAAATTATTTGACAAGTGTGATGTTTGAAATATGTTGCGAAATGTACAGATGTGTATTGAAGTTTGTTTTATTGTACTGAAATGATGATTGAAATTGTTTGTGCATACTAATATGTGTACATTGGTAGATGGATTAGTGATTATGGTAGTTTGTATGAGTGTGTAGAAAGGTACAGTTGAAGTACGCCACATAATTTTAGGTGTCTCTTTGAAACAGGAAGTGCAGTCTGTCAAGTTTTAAGGTCTGTATCGTCTTGTGACTGAAGTATGTCTCTACTTCAACATGTAATCTCATACGTGTTATGCATCTGAAGATGTTAGATGTATAAAACACAGGTATACATCTATTTGTATGTTTCTTTTATATATGATACCACTAGCAAAAGGTACAGACGAATGCATGCATGCATTCAGGAATATGGTGAGACTTACAACAGAGACATGCGAAGGGTTACTGCTTTATATTTGGCTAGGCCCAACACCTTGAGTAGTCGCAAAATAGTGAAGCTGAAGCACAAACGTGGGGTTTAAGACATGTTGGTAGAGGGATTAGTGATTAGGCTACTTTGTATGAGTCTGTGGAAAGATACACTTGAAATACACCGCATAATTTTCGGTGTCTGCTTGAAATGGGAAGTGCAGTCTTTGAAGTTTTAAGGTCTGCATGGTCTTGTGACTAAGGTATGTCTCCACTTACACATGTATTCTCATACATCTTATGCATTTGAAGATGCTTGTCATATAAAACACAGATATACGTCTATTTGTATGTTTCTTTTATATATAAGATGGCACTAGCAAAAGGTACAGACACATGCATGCTTGAGACTTACAACAGAGACATATGAAGGGTTGCTGCTTTATATTTGGCTAAGGCCAACACCCTGAGTAGAAGTAGAACGGTGAATCGGTAGCACAAAAGTGAGGTTTAAGACATGTTGGCAGAGGGATTAGTAATTAGGCTACTTTGTATGAGTCTGTTGAAAGTACACTTAAAATACGCCGCATAATTTTACGTGTCTGCTTGAAATGGGAAGTGCAGTCTGTGAAGTTTTAAGGTCTACATGGTCTTGTGACTGAGGTATGTCTGTACTTCCACATGTATTCTCATACGTGTTATGCATCTGAAGATGCTAGACGTATAAAACACATGTATACGTCTATTTGTATGTTTTTTTTTATATATGATGCCACTAGGAAAAGGTGCAGACACATGCATGCATGCTATCAGGAATATGGTGAGACTTACAACCCAGATATGCGAAGGGTTGCTGCTTTATATTTTGCTAGGCCCAACACTTCGAGTAGGAGTAGAATGGTGAAGCTGCAGCACAAAACTGAGGTTTAAGACATGTTGGTAGAAGGATTAGTGATTAGGCTACTTTGTATGAGTCTGTTAAAAGCTACACTTGAAATATGCTGCATAATTTTTAGGTGTCTGATTGAAATGGGAAGTGCAGTCTGAAGGTTTACGGTCTGCATGGTTTTGTGACTAAGGTATGTCTCTACTTGCACATGTATTCTCATACATGTTATGCATCTGAAGATGGTAGACGTATAAAACACAGGTATACGTCTATTTGTATGTTTCTTTTATATATGATGCCACCAGGAAAAGGTGCAGACATATGCATACATGCTTTCAGGAATATGGTGAGACTTACAACAGAGACATGCCAAGATTGCTGCTTTATACTTGGCTAGGCCCAACACCCTAATTAGTCACAGAATGGTGAAGCTGCAGCTCAAAAGTGAGGTTTAAGACATGTTGGCAGAGGGATTACTGATTAGGCTACTTTGTATGAGTCTGTGGAAAGGTACACTTGAAGTACAGCACATAAATCTAGGTGTGTGTTTCAAATGTGAAGTGCAATCTGTCAAGTTTTAAGGTCTGCATGGTCTTGTGAGTGAGGTATGTCTCTACTTACACATGTATTCTCATACGTATTATGCATCTGAAGATGCTAGACATATAAAACACAGGTATACGTCTATTTCTATGTTTCTTTTATATAAGATGCCACTAGGAAAAAGTGCAGACACATGCATGCATGCTTTCAGGAATATGGTGAGACTTACAACAGAGACATGCAAGGGTTGCTGCTTTATATTTGGCTAGGCCCAACACCCTAAGTAGTTGCAGAATGGTGAAGCTGCAGCTCAAAAATGATGTTTAAGGCATGTTGGCAGAGGGATTAGTGATTAGGCTACTTTGTATGAGTCTGAGGAAAGGTACACTTGAAATACGCCGCATAATTTTCGGTCTCTGCTTGAAATGGGGAATGCAGTCTGTGAAGTTTTAAGGTCTGGATGATATTGTGACTGAGGTATGTCTCTACTTGCACATGTATTCTCATACGTGTTATGCATCTGAAGATGGTAGACCTATGAAACACAGGTATATGTCTATTTGTATGGTTCTTTTATATATGATACCACTAGCAAAAGGCATAGACACATGCATACATGCTTTCAGGAATATGGTGAGACTTACAACAGACACATGCGAAGGGTTACTGCTTTATATTTGGCGAGGCCCAACACCCTGAGTGGTAGTAGAATGATGAAGCTGCAGTACAAAAGTGAGGTTTAAGACATGTTGGCAGAGGGATTAGTGATTAGTCTACTTTGTATGAGTCTGTGGAAAGGTACACTTGATGTACAGCACAATTGTAGGTGTCTGCTTGAAATGGGAAGTGCGGTCTGTTAAGTTTTAAGGTCTGCATGGTCTTGTGACTGAGGTATGTCTCTACTTGCACAGGTATTCTCATACGTGTTATGCATCTGAAGATGCTAGACGTATAAAACACAGGTATACGTCTATTTCTATGTTTCTTTTATATGTGATGCCACTAGGAAAAGGTGCAGACACATGCATGCATGCTTTCAGGAATATGGTGAGACTTACAACAGAGACATGTGAAGGGTTACTGTTTTATATTTGGCTAGGCCCAACACCTTGAGTAGTTGCAGAATAGTGAAGCTGAAGCACAAACGTGGGGTTTAAGACATGTTGGTAGAGGGATCAGTGATTAGGCTACTTTGTATGAGTCTGTGGAAAGGTACACTTGATGTACAGCACACTTTTAGGTGTCTGCTTGAAATGGGAAGTGCTGTCTGTAAGGTTTTAAGGTCTGCATGGTCTTGTGACTGAGGTATGTCTCTACTTGCACATGCATTCTCATATGTGTTATACATCTGAAGATGCTAGACGTATAAAACCCAGGTATACGTCTATTTGTATGTTACTTTTATATATGATACCACCAGCAAAAGGCATAGACACATGCATACATGCTTTCAGGAATATGGTGAGACTTACAACAGACAAATGCGAAGGGTTGCTGCGTTATATTTGGCTAGGTCCAACACCCTGAGTATTAGTAGAATGGTGCAGCTGCAGCACTAAAGTGAGGTATAAAACACAGGTATACGTCTATTTGTAAGTTTCTTTTATATATAAGATGGCATTAGCAAAAGGTACAGACACATGCATGCTTTCAGGAATATGGAGATACTTACAACAGAGATATGCGAAGAGTTGCTGCTTTATATTTGGCTAAGGCCAACACCCTGAGTAGAAGTAGAATGGAGAATCTGTAGCACAAAACTGAGGTTTACGACATGTTGGCAGAGGGATTAGTGATTAGGCTACGTTCTATGAGTCTGTTGAAAGTACACTTAAAATACGCCGCTTAATTTTACGTGTCTGCTTGAAATGGGGAGTGCAGTCTGTGAAGTTTTAAGGTCTGCATGGTCTTGTGACTGAGGTATGTCTGTCCTTGCACATGTATTCTCATACATGTTGTGCATCTGAAGATGCTAGATGTGTGTAACACAGGTATAGAACGATTTGTATGTTTCTATTATGTGTGATGCCAGCAGCAAAAGGTAGAGATGCATGTATGCATATTTTTAGGTACATGGTGAGACTTACAATAGTAATATTGCAAATGATTGCTGTTTTGCATTTCTGGAGTTCTCCTGCTTCTTTCTGCACTTCTCTTGACTGTTTCTGCACCTCTGTTGCTTCTTTCTACATTTATGTTGCATCTTTCTGCACCTGTCTTATCTCTGTTGCTTTTTTCCTGAACTTCTCTTGTTTTTTTCATTACTTTTTTTATTTGTTATAAAGAGAATAGCAATATAATTGTAATTAATTGTTTACTAGTTAGTATGAATATTGACATGTAATTAATTTAAAATACTTAATTGATGTAAGAAATTATTGAAACTATTCTTTTTTTTTTTTTAGAAAATTATTTTGTCTGGATTACAAATTGAAGATGGCAAGAAAACACGAAAAGAGAAGACAACAAAGAAAACACAAGTATTTCAATTTACCAAAGTAAAAATAGTGGACTACAAAAAGACAAAAATGTTGCTCAGGATAAAGTCTGTTCTGGTAAGAGTACTAAACAATTTCTTAAAACAGTTGCAGAGAGATTAAAGAAAGAATAGTAATGAAAGAAAAAAGAAAATTTTTACAACAAAGCACAAGGAAATGAAGAATTGTAATGGAAAAAAACATTCATTTTTGGAAAAACAACACATGTCACAAAAAGACAAAAAGAATTTAAAGAGATACGTGTACGAATGTTTCGAAGTAGTGTAATTAATTTTTTTTTAAAGATTGTAAAAAGTATAAAAGAAGATCAGCAGCGTATAAGAAGAAGCAACACATTGAAAGTGTAGTAGATACTGCTTTTGAATTGAAACGAAAATTATTTATATTAGTATTAAAGAGAATGAAAGAGAAAAGCAAAAGAAAAAGACTGGTTAATAGAAATTACTTTTGTAAAACTTTTACTGGTGAATGGAAGCACGCTTCTAGTACTGAGCCTTTCTTTAATGAAAAAAACTATTTTCAACAGAACACATTAGTTCATGCAGTTGTCGATGCTATGAGATGAAAGATGGTTGTCCCATTCCAAAAGAAAAAATGGTTGTTAGGAGTGTGGAAGGAGTAATAGCTGAAGAAGTTTAAGGGAAGCGTACACAAGCTCCTGTATATAAGTGGGATTGTAGCAGTATTTGACAGGAATCTATTGACATATTGAGAATTTTTTTACGAGAATATGCAACAAAAAAGTCTTAAACAGAAGATTGGGATGTTACAAGGACTAGATCCATGTAAAATAAAAAAATATACTAACTTGCAGGGTCATTCTCTGGCTTGTCTTTCAAGAAAAGTGTGTAAAAGTACTTTCCATCATTTAAGAATGTTAGCAGTACACCACTCAGAAATGCGGAAGTTAGTAAGGAGACTCTACTATGTAAAAATCCTGCATTATGTTTAAGTGAAATGCACGGTTCACTAGCAGATGTACAAAAAGTTTGTGATGATATACAGTTTCGTTTTTTTGTTCACAAGAGGAGTGTAGAGAAAGTGAGAGCTTGATAAGTGTAGGTGTTGAAGAAACGAGTTTGCAGAAGAAATTACAAAGTTTAAGACAGTTTCATCTGAAAAACCAAACAATGTTTGTATTTGTTGTCAACATACTCACCATAGAAGTCAAACTAGGAATGTTGATTTATATTTACAAAGTGAAAAGGAAAACAATGATAAGTGGCAGCAATTTGGTGCTTATTTGTTGGTTGAAGGTCGGTTTGAGTTGGCTACTGAGCAACTTATTTGTAAATATTGTTACAACAAATTAGAAGAGAACAAAATGCCAGCTAGAGCAGTTCATAACTTAGAGTTGGTAGCTATTCCTCAGGAACTGGCAGATTTGAATGCATATGAGTCCATTCTTATTCAATCTGTACACCCATTTCAGGCTATAGTTTGTATGGAGCCTAAAACAGGTAAGCTGCCACCAACAGACTTACAAAGAGGTCTGAAGGAAAGAGTTGTGTACTTACCTTTAGATTTTAAGAAAAATATTGAAACTGTTGGTGTAGACAGGGAGGAAAATGAGCCAGTAGTTATTCTAGTAAATGGTGTACCAACCAAGAGTCGAAAAATATGGCAAGAGTGTGTAGATGTTAATAAACTTCAAAAGGCTACATTATATCTGGTACAAAATATTATTTATTATAAGAATGTAAATGTTGATGAACAGGTAATCTTGTTTGAAGATAAAACAGAAATTTCAAGTGGCCAAATAGAAAAAGTGGACAAGTCCAAGAGTGAAGAGATTTATGAACATTATACTATACAGCCTCTACATTCAAAGGAAATGATTGGAAACAGTATTGAATTATTTCAAATGAAGGAAGCAAAGGAAACTCCCATGAGTGTATGGGAAAAAAGTTTACAAGCTTGTTGTTTTCCACAGCTATTCCCCACTGGAGAAGGTGGACGATTTGATAAGAGAGCTGTACAGATTCCAGCTCCAGAATACCGCTCAACAAGATTGTACTCTGAAGATTCAAGATTTCAACAGTGCATTCCATATATATTTCATCTTCTATTTGAAAGTGATTTGTCTACACTTTCATATGCAGTAACCACATATTAAAAACAGGAGTTCATCTTCCACATGTTTCTGCAAAGGAATTCATGGACAAAGTTCAACAAAGAGATGAAAATTTAAAATCTCAGTTAATTAATTTGATGGCATGTCAACGTGGTACCAAAGAGTATTGATATCGTCGTCATGGAGAACTTAAATGCATGTTAAGAAACGTAGGCACTCCTACATGGTTTATAACACTTAGGGGTCGATTCCGATTCGGGCCGGAAAAAGCACCGACCGACTCGGAGCCGGAAAAATTACCGACCGAGACGTACCAGTGGCGCCCGACACGCCAAATACGATGAAAACCGCGATAAATCCGACCGACACGTAAGGAAACCAAGCCGACCGACCGAGCCGCACGGAAAATAGCAATCCGGCCGGAAAAACACGCGAATCCAACCGACCGACACGCACCCGGAACAAATCCGACCGAAACGTACCCGCCAACTCCAAACCGCAAAGTACGATGCAAGGCGCGAAAAACACGACCGAGTCGGACGGAGGACAAGCCGTACGACCGACACGCATACAAAACCGAGCCGAAGCAATACAATACACCGCGACCGACGCGTACGCAGCATAGAAAACTGCACAAACACAGCGTGAACAAAACGGAAAACACCGTACGAGACCAAAGCAGGGTCCGACTCGGTCACAAGAACGTTTCCAACATACACAAACAACACAAAGGAAAAATCACCCAAAAAAAGGCCAAACAAGCAATTACCAAGCCAATAAATACTGGGGGGGGGGTGGGGACAGAGAACAAAGACACACCCACAACTCCACCTATATAAAGGACACAAATCACTACCATGAGCCTTTGCAAATGCCATTCCACTGCCAGCACCCAAGAGAAAGCAACCACACACCCACAGCTCATCCCTCACACAAGCCACACACCATCAGCACACCAACAAATACCTACCTCACATACACCCAGCAAAACACACACTCACACACCCTCACCCTCACCTGCACACCAACACACACATCACTCACCATCACCACCCATCACCATGCCCCCCAAGAAGAATCACAAGTTCCTAGATTGTGAATTGGAAGTCCTGGTAGACGAGATCCTCAGGGTAGAGCCACAGCTGTTTGGCACATTGGTCCAACAGACCCCCATGTCGCAGAAAACCAAGATGTGGGAGAGGATCATCAACAGGGTGAACGCCCAATCACCATGTCGGCGCACAAAGACCGACATCCAGAACAGGTGGTATGACGTGCGCAGGAGGGTACGGAAACTGCTGAAGCAAGACTACATCAACAGCCAACACACCGGCAGTGGCCCTCCTGCCAAGCCAATATACCTCAGGCCCTGGGAGGAGAAGGTGCGGGCCATCCTACCGCCAGTGAGCATATATGGACTAGAGGACATCCCAGAGCCTGGTGAGTACACAACAAATGTACACAATATACTGCCACAAAACACACACACATCACTGTCAAGGGGAGAGTCAAACCATGCACTCATAGCAATCACACAGCAACCAGAACAGAATCATCCCAAAATGTGTATGTCAGTCAGAGAAACACAACACATGCCATCAAAAAAGTCACATCCAACTGTGCCAACACATGTACAAACACAACCACAACTACAGCTAGGCAGTGGCACAAATAGAACCAACAAACACATCCACACATGTAGCCACCACAACAACACCAACACACAGTGAAGACCACTCAAAGGAAGGAATTCTGTGTATGCTGGCCAAGTCAGTGTAGCCAATAGCATCATGGGAGTTGCAGTCACACATATTGCCCGCCCCAAAACTGTCCCATCAACACCACCATGAACCATGCGCACATCACAGGGAGTGGAGAAGGACTCACAAGATGGCTGACACTGGCTACTGCTGTGGGGAGCACAAGGCCCTGCTGCCAACTGTGCACCAACAAACAGCAGGACACCACTGACTGACATCCTGAGAGACAACTTACACTCCCTGCAATGCAAGCACGTTCCATGGTGGGATATCTGGCTGGCTGGGTGGGAAGGGGGACTTGCAGCACTGACTATAGTCACCAGCACCTCCCCTCACACCCTCCCCAACACAAACTCCACAGTACCCACCTGGTAGAATGCAATGCCCTCCATCCTAACACAAGATCCCACAAAGCACCACCACCCTGGGTTATGTTGTGTGAAGCACAGGGACACTCTTGGGACTCTTAGCCAAACAACTGCCAGGACAACACTCCCAGCCATCCTGTCAGCACAGCCAGCCCAACCCACAGGGAAGCAGAGTCAAAAGGAAGGAAGCATGGGCATGTTGGGAAGGGGGAGGAGGCAATAGCATGATGGGAGTCGTACTCACAGCCCTACATCCCCCACCACATGGCCCAGCAAGCTCACACTCACGCATGCACATCCCACAGAGAGTGGAAAGGCCCATCAAAGATGTCTGACACTGTTGCTGTGTCGTGGGGAGCACAAGGGCATGCTGGGTACTGCTCAGCAACCAACAGCAGGACACCACTGTCAGCCATCTTGCCATTGACCTCACACCCACACCCACTGAACTCCACACAAAAGCAAGTAAGTATGGGAATGCTGGCAAGTGGGGTGGAGGCAATGGCATGATGGGAGTCGTAGTCACAGACATAGCTCACCCCCACAACTGTCCCATCAACACCACCCTGAACCATGCTCACATCACAGGGAGTGGAGAAGGACTCACAAGATGGCTGACACTGGCTACTGCTGTGGGGAGCACAAGGCCCTGCTGGCAACTGTGCACCAACAAACAGCAGGACACCAGTGACTGACATCCTGAGAGACAACTTCCACTCCCTGCAATGCAAGCACGTTCCATGGTGGGATATCTGGCTGGCTGGGTGGGAAGGAGGACTCGCAGCACTGACCATAGTCACCAGCACCTCCCCTCACACCCTCACCAACACAAACTCCACAGTACCCACCTGGTAGAATGCAATGCCCTCCATCCTAACACAAGATCCCACAAAGCACCACCACCCTGGGTTATGTTGTGTGAAGCACAGCGACACTCTTGGGACTCTTAGCCAAACAACTGCCAGGACAACACTCCCAGCCATCCTGTCAGCACAGCCAGCCCACCCCACAGGGAAGCAGAGTCAAAAGGAAGGAAGCATGGGCATGCTGGGAAGGGGGTGGAGGCAATAGCATGATGGGAGTCGTAGTCACAGACATTGCTCAGCCTCACAACTGGCCCATCAACACCACCCTGAACCGTGCTCACATCACAGGGAGTGGAGAAGGACTCACAAGATGGCTGACACTGGCTACTGCTGTGGGGAGCACAAGGCCCTGCTGCCAACTGTGCACCAACAAACAGCAGGACACCACTGACTGACATCCTGAGAGACAACTTACACTCCCTGCAATGCAAGCACGTTCCATGGTGGGATAACTGACTGGCTGGCTGGGTGGGTGGGAAGGAGGTCTGGCTGTCAACCAAACCCAAGCAATGCAGACCATGTTCACACCCCAGAGAATACATAGAAATGCCCAAATAATGCAGGACAATGTGCCACACCAATATCAACCCCTGACTGTGACGACTTAGGACAATACAATGTACAGGCCCGCACCCCGAGGCACAGTCACAACTGTCAGGTGTGTCAACCACTGATGCCTGCAGAAACATGACATACATTGTTTGTGTCTCCCAAAAACAGGTGATGATGGGGACACAGCAGCAGACGCTGAGGAGTCCCAGTCCCAGGCTCAAGAGGATGCCGAGCTCACTGGCGTCGTACAGCCTCTGTCCTCCTCGGACGATGAACAACCTGGCACATCCGGTGCAAGTCAACATGCTGCACCAGCAGGACCACCAGCTGCAGCACCAGCAGGTCCACCAGCTGCACCCCCTGCACCCACCCCTCCAACGACTGTCACCACGAATACCATCCCTGCCGACATGGACAGAATAAGGAGCAACACCAGCGCAGTGACCCTGGACCAACCTGGGGCCATGGACACCACCACCACCACCAACCCCCAAGGTGGACCAGGGTTATCTGTGCGTGCAACTGCACACACTGCACATGTCAGCAGGGGTGGTGGGAGGGGTGGGAGACAGAGGTCGCTGCTTGCAGACGTTGCTGGTGTGCATGAAGACCCACAACTGGTACGCATAGCTGATGCGTACCAGTCCAGCACCGGAGAGCTCAGCCAGGTAGTGGGGCTCCTCAGAGACATCAAACAGCAGCAGGCTGCCCATCATGCCCGCTTGGACTCCCACATGTCCCACGTGGAGTCACACATGTCACGTGTGGACTCCCACATGTCCCGCGTGGAGTCCAAGTGGGATGTACTACATGAGATGACGGCGGTGCACAGGGACATTTTACAATGCCTCCGCCAGATGAACAGCAACCAGTCCACACCTCCCTGTGTGCCAACAACATCTGGTACTGAACAAACTGCAACTGCCACAGGGAGGGAGGAGGACTCTGGCGGAGAGTCCCCTGCACCGCAGCAGCCTGCACTTGAGGGCCCCCCCCCCAAGAAGAGGGGTCGTCCGAGGAGGGGAAAGTGAGAGGCTGATGGCCAAGCGCAACTCCCAGGAAGCCTGAACCTGTTCTGGATTTTCGCCTTTGTGCACAGACTGTTCACCCTGTTGACGGCAACACTACTCCCACACATTGCATGGGGAGTACAAGTTGGAACAATGTGTCAGACAACTGTGGCCCCGATACTGGGGATCCTGTCTACCTGGACTTTCAATTCACCTAGGAACTTGGGATTGCAAGATTCATGTACAGCACAACCCATCCTATGCACTATTAACACAGATGTATCACAATAAACACACTAATACACCATACTTGCCTCTGTCGTGATTCCAACGTGGGTGCTGTCATGGGGATGATGAACTGCAAAATTACACTGTGTATGCGAACTGCAACAGCAAGGACAACACAGGCATGTGAGTACAGGCAACGTGACACATATGAGGGAGACACACCACCAGGGGTACACAACACATACACACCTAGGCCATCTGACTCATTGCCTACACTGATGTTGCCAGGGAAGACGGTGCAATGCACAGACACCACACCCATTCCCAGTTGTAGTCAAGTAGCCCACAGGTGCAGTAAGCAAATGGCAGTCAAATGTGTGACCACAGACAACGCACATCACTAAGTGAAGCACAGGTTTATTACACAGTAGCAACATGCCGTAACCACTACAGATGCAAGGTAACCCCACCTGGTAGCGGGCACACAGTCAACAACTGTAGACGGAAGGAAGTCCATGGGTGTGGCGCACATCACCTGTAGGGACACAACAGCTACCAGCCTGGATGTGCAATCACGCCGTCGGTGGACACAGTTGACCAAACGAATCTGAAAGTACCCTGTGAAGGACAGAAATGACACACAGTCAAAAGCAATGCAGTACAGGACAGAACAGCAAAACTCATGCACAATACATGTTACAAGATACCCACCCAGAACCAAGTTAGCATGTCAACACTGTTGGGGAGTACAGCCCACCTGTCACCACACATCGCAACACACATCCTGTCAAGTAGCCCATGGACACACTCCAACAGCACCAGAGCACCACCCACACATCATGCCAACTCACATCATTCACATGACACCTCAGGATACTCACATTCAGCTAAAGAAGTTGGTGATGAGCTGTGTGCGGACATCACCATCACCATCATCATCATCATCATCGTCACTGGCATCGTGGTCCAGGCCAGGATCCTCCACAGGTGGCGGATGTTGGTCATCGTCATCCTGGATGAGAGGCAACTCCTTCCGCACTGCCAGGTTGTGTAGCATGCAGCAGACGATGATAATCTTGCACACTTTCGCAGGGGCACATGGGAGGGACCCTCCGGTCTTGTCCAGGCAGCGGAAGCGGCTCTTCAGGAGACCAAAGGTCCGCTCAATCACTCTCCTGGTCCGACCATGTGCCTCATTGTAGCGCATCTGGGCAGGTGTCACAGGGTTCCTGAGGGGTGTCAGCAACCACGGCATGTTGGGGTATCCCGAGTCACCTACGGACAGACAAGTGCACATCAGCTGACTTGGAAAAGTGGGCGGAATACTACAGATCAGATCACACACAATGGCACAAAGTCAGTACACACCGACAAGCCAGGCACGCTGGTTCTGCATCTGTGCCATCATCCTGGGGATGCGACTACTCCTCATCACAAAGGCATCGTGTGCTGAACCAGGGAAACGGGCACACACGTGTGTGATGGTCATGTCTGCAAGACACACCACCAGTGCATTGACCGAGTGGTAGTGCTTGCGGTTACGGTAGGCCTGCTCCTGGGCCTGTGGTGGTACCAAAGCCACATGTGTCCCATCAATGGAGCCAATGACATGCGGCATCCTCCCCAGGGCATAAAAGTCACTCTTCACGTCAGTGAGTCGTCGCAGTCTAGGGAAATAGATGTACCGGTTCAGGAAGAGCAACATTGCCGCCAAAACATCGCGGAGCACACGGCTGAACATGGTCTGTGACATCCCACCAGCAGACGCCACAGTATGTTGGAAGGTACCGGTGGCAAAGAAGTGTAGGGCTGCCATCACCTTCACCTTGGGGGTCAGCGCTGTAGGATACGGCCGGCCAGGCTGCAAATGTGGGGACAATTGCACTGCCAAATCCTCAATCAGCTGCCTGGTGAAGCGGTACTGTCGGATGCTGTCCCGTTCCACCATCGTTGCCAGGTCTGGGAATGGCCGATGGACAGCAGGAGCCCTGCAGTGCAGAGGAGAAGTAAGCAAGATCGTCAGTCACCCCACATATGCGGCATTGAACACACTCAAGATCCCAACATACATCATCATGAGGCACAACTACATGAAGTGTGCAGTACCGGAACGACATGTATGGTACATACATGGCCAACATCTGTCAACACGGTCCTACAGGTGGCATCAATTTGTCCCAGGTTGGCCCATTGGATATCATGATGCTGTGTCACAGTCACCCCCACAGTGACATGTGAGGACAGATGTGCCCCAGGCACCACAGCTCAACGACAGGCACATTCCCAGGGACCCTGTAATGCCACATGGACACTGGCATCACCTGGAGTATCATGTGTACACCACAGCAAAACAAACATGACCCCCACAGGTAGTGGCCACACTTGCCATGGCAGGACAGACATGGACGTCTGTGACACACACGCACAACATCAGAGTCCATGCACACACAACGTGGATGTGGAGACTGTCTCCCATTGTGCACATGAAATCAGAGACATTGTAAACACTACATGCACAAAGACTGTGGAGGGCCATCACTATTGTGCCACTGGGACACCCTGGCTCAAACATACCGTCCCACATGGGACTCACGGGGTATGTGACATGACATACACAAACATCACTGTGAAATGTGACCATGACACATGCACAGATATGAACAGTTGCACATCACAGTGGTCACGTACACGTAACACCCAGGATCCTGTCCCCATGAACACGTGCACAGCCTGGGGGTGGCTGCCCACAGGTGACACCCACAGGACAACATGTACACCAACATACACACAATAGGAAATGCAGCCTTACATGCCTTATGATAAGGTTTGGACAGGCTGTCGTGATGTAGGTGTGCCCCTCACTCCCTGGGAGCTATCTGTGGCTGGCATATGTCCATCTGAGACAGGCATGCTGACCTATGCCAGTCACATGTACAGTGATGCGTTGAACCGCAATGGACCGATCGGTGCCTCCGGCCGGCCCATTGCCTTCAATGTGTGCGGGTACGCGTTGTACCCCTGTGCGCGTTGAACTGCAATGGACCGATCGGTGCCTCCGGCCGGCCCATTGCTTTCAATGTGTGCGGGTACGCGTTGTACCCCTGTGCGTGTTGAACTGCAATGGACCGATCGGTGCCTCCGGCCGGCCCATTGCCTTCAATGTGTGCGGGTACGCGTTGTACCCCTGTGCGTGTTGAACTGCAATGGACCGATCGGTGCCTCCGGCCGGCCCATTGCTTTCAATGTGTGCGGGTACGCGTTGTACCCCTGTGCGTGTTGAACTGCAATGGACCGATCGGTGCCTCCGGCCGGCCCATTGCTTTCAATGTGTGCGGGTACGCGTTGTACCCCTGTGCGCGTTGAACTGCAATGGACCGATCGGTGCCTCCGGCCGGCCCATTGCTTTCAATGTGTGCGGGTACGCGTTGTACCCCTGTGCGCGTTGTACCGCAATGGACCGATCGGTGCGCACCCATTGACAATGGGCTTGCCTGGCAACGGACGCGTTTTCGAATTTTGAACGAGTCGGTTGCTGGAAAATCAGTTGGTCACCCACAACAATGTTGCAAAATCATGTATGTCATGAAGTTGAAGTTTTGAAGGATGCTGTGGGCGTGTTTTGGTGCTGCTATTCCATGGATTGGCCAGATTCAGAAGATGCAAACGACTTGGACCTATCACTTTGGACACAAGGGACAGTATCTGCCTCTCCAGCACATATATATTGCTGCCTGTTCCCCTGAGAGCCCACTTGCCTGCACTACATGCTCCAGGACGACATCTGCCACTGCACTGCTGCTGTCTCTGCCCCTCTGGACCCTGCAATGGCACGTACTGTGGAGAGAGCCCCAGCCTTCAGCCTTGAGGAGAACCAGGCCCTGCTGGACAGCCTACTTCCACAGTACAGCAAGCTGTATGGGACACCAGGGGAGCAGGTGAGTGTTCTGTGCACCTCCTTTCTGAATGTGCATTTTGTCTGACTAGCAAGGCTGAAAGTCTGCACGCCACTGGCTAGCAGGCTCACTGAGTAGTTGTCACCCCCCATAGTGTGTAGTGACTTGCACTGGACAGGTATGGTGCAGTGACAGTGCTTCTGAACAGGGTTTTACTCCCCATGCAATGATACCATGTAGTGACTTCTGGAAAACTGTCCATGGGCAGCCGTGCACTGCCTGTGTACACCATGTGCCCCTGTGATTGCGACATGTATATGCAACTGTGTCATGCACGGATATGTTGCATGTGTAGTAATGGCCTTATCACTTTGTCATCCTGACAGGCTTCTGCCCATCGGAAGCATGAGATATGGAAGGACATCGTCCGGGCTGTCCGGTCCGTGGGGGTCTACAAGCGCCGGATCCGCAACTGCCAAAAGAGGTGGCAGGACCTTCGGGGCTGGACCCGGAGGATTGCACGGGTCCAGCTGAAGCTGTCGCCTCCTCGCAGGAGGGGCGGAACACGGACCCTGACCCCCCACATGCTCAGGATCCTGGCGGTGGTCTTTCCAGACCTGGATGGGCAGCTGAAGGCCAGAGAGCAGCAAGGAGGGGGTGAGTCAAAGACTGCACTGTGTACTCTGTCTAACATGCTATGTGCCCTCCTCGGGCCTGGTTAAACTGCAACAGTACAGCAGTCATGTTGTCCAGGAGCCATGTCCCTCTATTGTGCACTGCCCACTCCTCATCTGATACCCAGGTGTGGCCCTTACATGCAGGGAATTCTGTCACTTAGGACTGTGTCCTTGCAGTTTGCTTGACTCAAGGTGGGAGACAGCATCTGTTTCCCTGACTCTGTGGTGGGCATCATGGGTGGGTCCATTGCTTACACAATGCCTGTATTCTGACATGTATTCAGCGTGTTACTTTGATCTGTGGTCCAATTGCTGAGCTGATCCACCACATGTGGCTGGGGTATCTGGCATACACGCATGCTGCGGGTGGGAACAATGTTTGGGCCCCAGGAGTATGTATATGACGTGTGTCACACATACTTAGCCAGCTGCCTACAGTCCAGGGCTCATCCCTCATTCATGTGGGGCTGGACAGTCATGGCTACTCCAGGCCATACAATAGACTCTGTACTCCCACTCCCGTGTATCAGCTGACACATTGTGCGCAGTGATTTGACCCCTCAGGTGTCTGCCTCTGTGTCAGTGTGCTGTGGATTAGTCGCCAGGACTGCTGTGGAGTTTCTTGGTAGGGGCTCAGCATGCCACTGGAGATGTGACCATAGGAGACGATACTTGTGTGACACATAGGTGTCTGATCAGCTGCCCATGCAGACTGGGGCATGTGAATGTGAAGTTCAGGCAGCTGTTCCCCATGCACAGCAGAGTGTGAGGGGCTCAGGTTCAGAGGGTAGTGTCACAGGTCTCCCATATGTCCAATAGGTATGACCTGGACAGATGAGGGTTAAGAGGATGTGTTGTGGGGGGATGTACATGTGCACTTGTGCAGCTCCAGGACTTGCATTCCCCATGACCTACTATTGTGACACAGTGCAGAGTGTTGTTGTCTGGCTGCAAAGTCATACATCACTGAGACAGTGATGTATGACTTTGCAGTCATGCCTCCGCCATGGCATGTGTCTACTGATTGGTGAGCCTGCAGGGGAGTGACATGTGCTACATGCACACCATAGTGGCGCTGGCTATCAGGACATGGGTGCATCATGGTGTCTGTCGCTGGTATGCATCACATGCATTTCCTATTTGACTCTGGGCATCCCTTTCATCCGGAAACCTGTACTGACTCAGTGGCAAGAGCTGTGATGTGTCCACACCGTGTCCTCTGCACTGTCCAACTACTGTGTACTTGGTGCATGTGTCAACACTGGGGTGTTGCAATCCAACAGACACCAGACAGATGGGTGCAAGGCCATGTGGGATGTGAGTGCCATGCTTGGCATCAGACTGACAATTGACTTCTCCTGTTCAATTAGGGCACTTTTAGCAATGTACAACTGATGATGCCAGGGCTTGCTCTGTGATGTGCTGTGCTCACAGTGGTGTGTGCGTTATGTGCAGGTGACTGATGTCTGTCTGTATCCCCATTGTTTGCAGATACATCCACGGCCACGGAAGGGGACAGCTCCACGGACCAGGAGGAGCCAGAGAGCCAGACTGGGTCAGCAGCCGAGGAGTGGTCGGAGGGACCCAGTGGCACGGAGGGCGAGGGGAGCCACACCGAGGAGTCCTCAGCAGCATCCACCTCAGCTGAGGACCAGAGCAACTCGGAGGATGACTCCCTTGTGGAGGCGGGTGTCAGCAGCCACCACACCCCAGCTAGTGTTGCTGTCCCCGCCACCACCAGCACCACCACCGCCCTCCCATCGGCTCCCATTCCCCAGGTCCGTGGAGGCTCCCATGTCCGGGAGCGTGTTTCCTTTGGGCCAGGCACCGCACCCCCTGCCCCTGTGTCCCCTGCTGCCCTGAGTGAGGAGTCTGTGTACCTCCTTCGCCAGCTCCATGTAGGGCAGACAGCCATGCTGAGTGTCCTCCATGCGCACACCGCGCTGTTGACTCAGCTGGTGTCGTTCATGGAGGGCATCTCATCGGGCATGTCTGACCTACAGAGGGGCAATAGGTCCATGGACTCCTCCCTGACGGCAGCAGTGTCCCTCCTCAAACGGTCCCTCACCCCTCCTGCCTCTGCTCCATCCACACTCCCCAGCACCTTACCCGTCCCAAGCACACACACACCGGCACAGGCACACACCAGCACACACACATCCAGCACACTGACACACACGCCAATGACAAAACGCACACGCACGCACATTCAGGGGACTGAAGCCAGACTCACAGGGGATGGGGCCCTGGAACACACACACGCATCCACATGCACTGCGCAGTCCTCAGTTCCCTCTCCCTCCAAAGCACCCTCCCTTGCCTCACATGCAACCCCAAAGTCACAGCAGCTCTTCCTCTGTGACCTCGGCCTCTTCCCCACCGATGAAGCTGCTCCAGCATCCCGGGGGAAGAGGAAGCCCACCCACACGGAGCAGAGTGCCCCTCGCCCCCGGACACCCTCCCCCAGGTGCAGACGGACTGAGGCCCCCACCCGCAAGTCCCCC